>VZSC01018233.1:19294-41270 GCA_013398225.1 Steatornis caripensis | reverse complement strand
ATGAGGAGGAACTTCTTTACTGTGAGGGTAACAGAGCCCTGGCACAGGCTGCCCAGGGAGGTTGTGGAGTCTCCTTCTCTGGAGATACTCAAAACCCGCCTGGACGCGTTCCTGTGCAACTTTCTTTAGGGGCACCTGCTTTAGCAGGGGGGTTGGGCTGGATGATCTCTGGAGGTCCCTTCCAACTCCTACCGTTCTGTGATTCTGTGATTCTTTGGGTATTGATAAGATGCTGAACTGGTACTTGAGGCAGTTCAGTTTTGTCAGTTTGTTTCAGTTGCAGTTGAGATCTGTTCAGAATACAGCGTGTGCTGGCTTTTTTTTACCCAAAACAAGTCCACGCTCTGGAGATGCTTGTGCTCCCAAAAGCAAGTGAATAGAAAGTTCGGATGTGTCTCCAGGAGCAGTGCTTCCTAGGGCAACTAATCCACTGTTGCCCGAGAAGCACTGATAGTGTTTACATCTTTGAGGAGCTTTTTGCTGCCTGGTAGTTGTACGAAAGCAGCAAAATATAGCACCTTTCTTTTGGATAACTAAAACCAGAGATTAGGGAAGAAAGTTCATAACTCACAATTTCTTTCTCTGCTGGAAATTGTATGTGGAGACAGTATGTCACTGCAAACAGGTGCAGAGTAGGCACTTTTGTATTTATAAATAAAACAGTGCAAATCAATGAACGGGGTGGCTACATACGATTCGAATATTTTCCTTGTATAATGATTCTTTCTGTGATTTATTATTTTTGACATTCTGCACCGTGAAAAGACGCCGTGAGAGGATGGCCATAGAATATGGATCTTCATCATAGGGGTAAGAATTCCTAGACTTGCCAAAACAGAATAATTTTTCAAGTTTGTTTTATTTACATCTACTTTCCCTTCAAAACCCAGCAAACTGAGCAAGTATTCTGTGCAAGGTCAGATTTCACGAAACAATAAGCAGAGAGTCACTGTGCCTCTGTTACCCGCAAAAGAAGAGTGCTAGGTGAAACCTTGGACTGTTTGCTCCTGAGAACAATGGTGGGTTACTACCCAGCCAGCTCTTCTCCCAAAGAATGTGTTGCTTATGCAGGAGAACAGGATGACAGCAGACCACATGGGAACTGAAGATTCTACCTTTCCTCTGTCAACAGGTGAGTACCGAACAAGAAAGCTCTAGCTGGGGAGCAAGTCAAGGGCAGGGCAATGTCAAAACTGCCACAGCAATTCAACTAAGTGAAAAAGGGGGCCGAGGCAAGGATTTTGCTAGGGTTACATTTGACTACAAAGCACACTGCAAGTAACATCTAACACTTTGCTGGTTTATCGTACTGATTTATCATAGACTGAGAGATTCTGAATGAAGGGAATGAACATAAAACTAGAAGTGATCCACCCTGCTCAAAATTTGTTTATTGTTGTAGCATTGCCCACCATGTCTGCCACATTTCCTGCTTTAAAATTTGCAGGTTCCTAAATTCTAGTATTTATCAAGGAGCACACATTTGCAGTAAGGCTCTGAGGTTTGTCTCACTTCCAAGTTTGTATGAGTTGATCCACGTGCCCAACTTGTCATAAACTTGTCTGTCAGAAGAGCCACCTCCATTATTTATGTGTTTTTGTTTTTCATTTGTTTCAAATGATGTCCTTACTTCTTAGATTAGAAAAAACCTGAAAAACTAGATCACTGTTCACCCTATTTGTTTTTATGAACTTCTAATATATTCAGTCTTAGTTGTATCTTTTCCAGCCTGTTGAGTCCAAGCGTACTTAGCTATTTCTCTGTAACCTTTGGTCAGCCCCTTTATTTAGCTCTGTATCTTTTTCAGGAGGAACAGAACCATGCCGTGTATTAAGTGTTGCAGACACACCAAAGGTTCATCTAGGGGCATAAAAATGTTTTTCAATTTGATTAACTGTTACTGTGCACTTGAGGTAGTGTTTGCATAGGATTATTTGGTTTGACCCTGAGCTCTCTTTCCAGGTTGGTAGGAGTCATCTGAGATTACATTACTTTATATGGTTTTTTACAGTTTATTTTAATATTTTTTTAATTTTAAGTTTGTATTTTATTTTTATTTGAAGATAATTTTTCTCATGGCAATCATCATAGTTAGAGATTGAAGTCCATTTACCAGTTGATCACCCAGACAGTTTGATTCACAAAGACTTTCAACAGTTTTTCATCCAGCCCTCGTTCTTACTCAAAACTTGTCATCAGCAATCTTTGACACCTTTACTATTGGTCCCCTTTTGTAGACACAGAAAATAGAAAACCTGAGGCTCTCTAGCAGCTGCCTGCACTTGAAAACAGCTAGCTCATTTTGCTGAAGATGAAGCACATATATAAAAGCAGAAGAGTAGATAAAGGTCCTGCAGATGGTCAGAAACAGACTCTCTTACCTTGGTTAAATCAGCTGCTGACATGGTTCCGTTCTTCACAAGTGCCTTAAACTTTCCTATGTTTGTCCTCCTCAGTGATGCTCTATTGCACTACATGGAGATAGAGTATTGAGTTTCCGGAGTGAATGAGCATCCCATCACAGAGCAGGAAGAGTTCAGCAACATAAGTACAGAGCCTCATCTTTCCTTAGTGCTTAGGAGAGTCAGCTTTTAACTACGACCAGTGTTTCCAGTAGGTAATTAAAACAGCAAAGACTTTATAGGAAGAAAAGTTCCTCTCTAAACCTCTCTGACTACTGTGACATTCAGAAGCATGAAAATCTTATTGGCTCTGATTTCTTCTTACAGTGATAAAGTTCATCTATAATTTTCCTTCAGTTGCTTTGGGACTGGCTAACAAAGAGAATGTCTCTGCTTATGCTAGTAACTATGCTATTTGAACAGAGCGGGGTATTTTATCATGTTGACTGAACCTTCACAGGATACACTAAGCTGTGCAAACAGAAGATAAAGTCTGAGGTTATGTCCAGTTCTGTCATAGCTAGGTCTGACAACCTGGTCAGCATTTCAACCTATAAATAGAGACTGTACTTTCTGAAGCTGCCTGGGAGCAGATGGCAGAGACCCCAACAGCTTCAATGTTGCACAGCCGTGTCATTAGCAAACCCCATCTTCCTGTATCGCTTATCAATACTAGATACGTGACAGTTGTTAGAAATTTTTTGTATGTAATTAATTTATGTGTGTTTGTTATTGAAATAGCTGTAGAAGCTGAAATATCTGATTTTAGTCACTGGTCAGCATGCCTAATTCCAGCAAAGCTGAGTATTAAACAGAAATTCATTCTTCTGAAGATACAAAATGCTAGAATGTTTTTTGATAGCAGTTGGTGCAAATCAGCCTCTTTTCTCAAGGCACAAAGGTAATAAAATACTAGACCTGGTGGACTGTTTATGAGGAAAAAGAAGGAAACTATTAATTAGTGCTAATCTCTAAGGGAAATAAGACTTAATGGTGAAAGTCAGTACATGTGAATCTTAACAGAAAAAATGTGATTGCCATTAAAACTGAATTGCCTACTTAACGTGTATTCCTCTCCCTCTGACACCCTGTCACTGAATGTCCTCTTAGTCTGCCCTCCCAGGCTTCCGTCGCTTGCAGGGCACGGTAACAGGGAAAACAGCTTCATGCAGAGCTCTGATTTATAGTCCAATGTCCTTCGCAACCCAGATACAGAAAACTGCATGGCAGCGTTTTTCTGAGAATCTTTATCTGCGTAATGTGCGTGTAAAATATTTATTCTAATGAGCAAAGCAGATGTATGCTGTTTAAAAATAAAAAGTAATGCTTGAAAACTAGCAGAAGGAGTTTAGTCTAAATGGTAGAACAATGCAGAACACAAACTGCGAATGAAACTGGGAGGTGATTTTAATTAATCTGGTGGTACCATCTGCGCTGGCTCTGTCTATAGAGGAAAAAAGACACAACAGCATCTGAATGCAACTTCAGTCGTAGGTAAGCGAAATATAAATAGGCAGTATCCTATATAATCTCAAAAAGAGAATGGTAGTGCAATTTAAGGTCCAGTCCTAGAAGTGTTTCTTTTGTGACCTCTTTCGTTCAAGCACTTGATGAATGTTTGTCATAGTGCTGCTTTAATGCTATTCCTGGTAAAGACATTGCAGAAAAAAGTGGAGCAAAAATTAGTCTAGGCCATTTTGAATTTTGGAGCTATAAATGCTACAGCTGCTCTGTAACAAAAATGTTCCCAAGATGTGATTTTTTTGTTAGTCTTTGGCACTTCCTAAAACTGTTCAAAATTGCTGGACATAAGTGGATGAAAATCTAAAAGTGATTCTGGGATATGGCTTCCCTTGTGTAGTAACATCCAGTTTGATACGGTTCAAAATATTTAAAGATTTAAGTTTTGGGTTGTTGTTAGCTTCATATCCAGGTGTAATCGATATCTCTTCAATGACTTGATAGATCTCCAGAGGAAGGAAACTCCTAGGTAAATATTTAAGTGGTGTGGGTTTTTTTTCTTGTTCATAATGATGGAAAAACAACTGGCATGACCACACCAAACAGCTCAGACTAATTGTAGGATTTTCTAAAATACTTTCTCTAACACACACAATTCAGAATTTGAAGGGTCTTGGTCTGGAGAGGAATGAAAGTAGCGTATCTTGCTTATAGAGATGAGCAAAGGTAAATGAATGAAGGGGACTACAGGCCACCGTTCGTAATTAGAGCTCTAAGTTTTTTAATTAGCTGTTGATTCCTTCAGATCATTTTGCTTTCAGAGGGTAATATTTATTATGGTGGTAGTCCCTGGAGGCCCCACTAAAGATTCGTTCTGTGAAAGCACTGCACCTGTACACAACAGAATATTTACATTATGTGTTACAGATGATGTGTCTAAGAAAATAAGCAGTGAAGACACTGTGATAACATGATCTTTGCATAGATTCTGCTCAATATCTGCTTGGCTTACCAACAGGAACCATACCAGGTTGAAGATGTCTTTTTTTCATTTTGTCCACCAAATTGTGTTTGTTTCTTTCAGTACCTTTATCTAATTCTTAGCTCAAACAGAATTTTGGTCTTACTTGCCAATTAGCAGGGAAAAATACCTCAGGCTAGGAAGGGGTACACTGCCTCTGGTTAAATGTCACTGCTCCGTTTAGGGCCTAGATCTGGGCAACCTGACTCACTCTTTCTTTCAAAGGAAATGAAGGAATATCAGTGACAGCTTGAAGAGCATCTCTATAGAAATGAACACCCAGTTATTTTGGAACTTCTTAGTGACTTTCAGGAGAGGATGTGGGAAATAGGGTGTTTCTTCAGATTTCAGTAAACATGAAGCAATATTTTAGGAGCAAGAACAGAGGAAAATACTTGGGTTTGACTCATAAGATTAGTTTGCAGAAGTCATAGTAACGCCGTCAGTCGCCTCTGAAACCAGAAAGAGTAATTCCTTCTTTTTCTTATCATTCGGTAATCATATTTATGTATAAAATTGGCAGTATGGAAAACAGAAAGCGTAAAGGAAATCAACTTTTACACTTAGCACTTTGCTAGCTGCAGGAGCTTTTTAACACATTTACATGTAATTTCATGAAATACCAATAAAATGCTTTTCAGTTGCCCACGAGGCCTCTAAAACCACTTGGTATTTTTTGTAACTTCTCTTTACTGCCAGATCCTGCTTTACAGGTGGTGGGTATTATTGACTTAAAAAGGGGTTTTTTTTCCATCCTGTAAGCTGAAAGCTCAGAGAAGTAAGGAAAGAGAGCATAGGTAGTGCTTATGCTGATGTCTTAGTTTTGGCTTTATTGCGGAGTAACGCCCTTGAAAACTGAAAGACATATGTATATACTGCAGAGTACAAGTAGCGGCAGCTCAGTTTTTTAAACTTCGGACCTGAAATGCAGGGAGCACCTTCTAAAGTGTTTCCTTGTTCGCTCAGACGCTCACTGATCTCGATGTATCCAGCAGCTATTGGGACAGGCTCAAGGTCCTTTGGTTTATCATCAGAGGAACAAAAGGGGGAGCAAAACCACCTCCCTGTGTTAAATTCCCCGCTATTGCTGTGACCGAAGACACTGGCAACGTTCTGCATCCTTCTTGTTTGTTTTCATGGCATTTTGTGGCATTTGAGATTTTTATCAAGGGTTTAATGCTGTTGGGAGAGGCCTCTGATGGCATGGCATAAATATTCTTCGTGGCTTGCAGTACCAGTCCTATCTACTGTCCCATGGATGTAATCTGTCCTGAGGGAAAACCAGCTGGTACCGACAACTACCTTGTTTGGGAAGACCTCATTTCATTGCCATGTTACTTGCTGCAGTTGCTGGTTTCACCTTCTGATTTTAATCATAGTTCAATAATTAAGGATTAAATCTGCAAGCTGGATTTTGTAATCCTAAAACACCTCTAAGCTCCACCAGATTTCAAATCTGCAAAGGCTTAACCAGAGGAATATCCACAGACAAAGCAGCATCGTAATTGTGGGGAAAAGCGTGGTATAATTCCTGGTATCCCTAGGATAAGTTTGAATAACACAACCTCCAGTGCTTGCAGAGCTGCTACTGAGGATTACTGAGAAGCGTTGCACAGCCATGCGTAGGAGGTGGAAGTTGACAACCAACATCTCAAAGCCCTACTTTACTGATGAGATTGGCTTAACCCTAGGCCAGAGAGCTCTCCCCTCTATTAAAGACTAGTGTTTAGCATTGCTGTGGAACGTAACGTTTCAGGAGTGTTTGATGTCAAGAGTGTTAGCTTTCAGTTCTTGGAGCTGGGAGCTTTTCCAGCTCCTAAAAGTTGCAGATGAGTTTGCATTGCTTAATATGTTTGTAACTCTGGAATGTTGACCTTATGGGATGAAATTTCCCTTGCCTGTTCTTTGCAGTGAGTGGTTTGCATGGTGAACTATAGAAAGCAAACTGTGGGGCAGTGGAAGGAGGGCTTTGTTGTTGTTTGTCTCTTGCAGTCTGCCAAGATGTTTCCTCATTGACCTGGAGAGAACAATTGCTATTACTCCTGTAGCTCCACAGATGTACAGTCATATTACCAAAATTACCAATTACCAAAAATCAACCAATCTGAAGTAAGCCAAAGCCTTTGTATCAAAACTGTAAATTTAGTAACATGTTTTTGGTAGTCACTGTTTGAAACATCCTCTTGGGAGTGGCTTAATCCTACAGCCTAGTAAAGAGGATTTTTAGCTCTAAGACTGACTGAACCAACCAAGATTTCAATCCTGTTCTTTCTTTCCAGTGATTCTATAGGATGAATTAACGATGCCATTTTTTACAAAGACTACACTGTATGCAGCTTCCTATTTGTAGGGCTTATGAATGAAAAGAAGGTGATTGTGCAGAGGTGTCCAGAGACTTCCTCTGCTTGGCCAGCCTGCTCCTCTACTTTAGAGCAGCCCCTAGGAAATGTACCCCCAGCCAGATCGTCGATGCTCCCTTCAGAGACATGCCAGAAGAAAGAGCAGGGCATTTGGCTCATCTTTTTACCTCTTTTTAAGAAGTCAGAACACAAAGTGGAGAGAAGATTAATTAGAGAGAGGTAAATTATTTTTGTTTAAACATTACCTTTAATTTATGAGTCGTCATATGGTTACTTCATTTGTGGGTGCATATCCCAGTTGTTCACCTTTGCCCCTTTGCCGTAGCATCAGTGTAAACCATCTGAGACCTTCAAACATTATGGGCTTGAAAGAATGGAAAAAGGTTGTTCTTTTTAGAGGTATTCCAGACATTTGAGATGGAAAATTGAGTGAACAAATGTAGCCTTGCTTTCCAGTTTGAATTACTCGCAGGCAAATTTAGATTTTTACAGGTTTTTTCTTATTTCAAATATTTCAGTAGCTATTTTTACACAAGTTTTATTCTCCAGACTGCTTACCAAAACCTGTTACATTTCTAAGCTTCTAACACTTTTAATTCATCTAATCATTTTGCCAACAGGATTTTGAAGCCAAATATATGCTACTGGTTTGCTCCTGGATTACTTAGCTAAAGGTCTTTTAATTTTATGTAAGAGGAAGACAAGATGGCGATAGCAGTGCATTGGAATCGGAGATATGTAAATTACTTAGTTATCCCCTTATATAGCAGCAAAAATCTGTTTACTGATGTTTAGAATAAAAGGACTGAAAAGAGCTTCAGACCCCAGTGCTATGACTACATGGCTTGTATCCTAAAGCATGTTTGTGAATCGTTTATGACTCGGCCTGGGAGAATACTGTGAAGTAATCTATCTGCCAATAATGAGATGATGTTACACAGATACATTATCTCTGTGCTTTGATTTGTAAAGATTTCTATCTATCTGGCCTGGAACTAACTCCATATAGTACTTTTTCTTAACCTATTCAAAGTGATAAGGCTTGTCCAGCCTTCTGTATGTAGGTGCCAGTGTGAGAAAAGATGCGTTAAAGCTTTCTCATAAAAGGGGGGACATAGTGTCTGATGTTCCTGTGGAAAGGTAGAGGTCAATGAAACGCTGCCCTGACCTGTACTTTCCCACCTAGGTCTGGTGATTTCTGTAAGTCTGAAGTTGTAGGTCTGAACGGTGCTAGGCAGAGAGCTGAGCCTCAGCAAGAGGGAGAGGGACTCAGGTCCCAAAGTGTGTAGCTCAGCGGCACAGCACTGAAATGCTCCATTTCCCTCTCTCTCACCTTGATCCTGGAGCTGCGGCTGGAGGGGGAACCAAGGAGAGGCTATCCGGGGAAGAGGTAGGCAGCAGACAGAGTTATTCCTGGAGAACTTTTCATTTGGATCACTTGAGGATCTATGGCTAAGGCTCAGCCAGGCCCTGGAGTACACGGTGATCAAGAGTAGGGTTACAAGAGAGACAAAGCCCAGAGCTCCAGTTATAGTGGGGCTCCAGGGGGCTTTCAAAGGACGTGTTGGCTGCTTTGAGATTTCTCCCCTCAGATTTTTCAGATGGAGCAATGTCGGGGGTCTTTGGACAGAGAGGATCAGCCCATGCCTTAGGTTTAGATTTTTCTTTTGAGCTACTGATGTGGTATATTGGTTAATATCCTTTCAAGCTTAGATCCATGCTGTTACGATTAGACAACTTCCAACATGGTTGGCTTCCCAAAATGCAGGCAGAAAAGGCATCCAGTGTCAGCTTGTGCCCCATTATAAAATAGTATAAAGTCCTGTACAGTATAAAAGCCAAAATGGACAGTCCTGGGCTCCCCAGTTCAAGAGACATGGGGAACTACTGCAGAGAGTCCAGCGGAGGGCAACAAAGATGGTGAGGGGACTGGAGCATCTCTCTTATGAGGAAAGGCTGAGAGAGCTGGGTCTGTTCAGCCGGAGAAGAGAAGACTGAGAGGGCATCTCATCAATGCTTATAAATATCTAAAGGGCCAGTGTCAAGAGAACGGGGTCAGACTCTTCTCAGTGGTGCCCAGGGACAGGACAAGGGGCAACGGGCACAAACTGGAGCACAGNTTTTTTTTTTTTTTTTTTTTTGAGCGGCTAGTATAAAGGCTTATCCCTAACAGGGAATAAATTTCCATGGGAGAAATTTATTTAAAAACCTTGATATTGAACATACAAGTCCATGATGCAGTTCCATCACATTTCTGCAAGGCAGAATGTGAAGCCCCTGCCCTGGGGTTTTTTTGCCTTGCTTCAGATGTGTGTATTTACATTTCTGTAATCCTGTTATCTGTGCTAGCTTCTCTACCATAGTCATCATCATCATCTTGCTAGAAACTCTCTAGCTCATTTTCTAATGTAAAGCAGTTCCCTACTTTTTGCCTCTCTTGTTTTTGCAAAATGTAGGGAAAGCCTTTTCCAATTTAATAACTTTTAAAAATTCTAGCTCAGTCTAGGTTTTGTCAAGTATCACTTTATCCTTATGTGTCATGAACTCTAAAATGCATCTGTCTCTGCTAAGAGAGCCTTTTCCTCATAGCTACACCTGGACTTTGAGAGATTATTTCTCTGACTTCAAATCCAAGTTTTCATGGATATTCTGATATCTTATTTGACATAACAGTGCAAAATGCTTAGTTGAGGTAATGAAATCTGCTATCTAGAATGCAAAACCTTGGAAAAGCAATGCCCTTTTTAACTCCGGAGGAAGTGGCACGCTGTATCTGCTACCACTGTGGTGCTGTGCTATTTTCAGAATTAACGTGGGAAGAACTCAGTCTGATGTATTTAGCAAATAGCCAATTCTTACCCTTAAAGTTCATTATTTTAAAAATATCTCTCACAGCCTCTTGTAAGTAAGCAATTTCAAATAGATAGTACAAATAAATTCCCTGCAGAGATCAATCCTTGTTCGTCCCAATCATTACTCAGAGAGAAACCAGGTTAAGCATCTTCAGCGCTCAGAAAGTCAACCCAGTGACAAGAGACAGAAATTAGGCTCCACGTTATTGGGTGTTTACCCGGGCACTCTGTTTCAAGCAGCGATTTGACAATAATAGAGGCCAAATTAGAAGCTGTGGTAGGTACTCTCCACAGATAATTAGTCCTAGTAATTAACTGTCATCATGCTGAAAAGCTTTGTTTTGTTTAATATTCCTACAAGTGTAATAGAAAAATATCCCTTTCTCAAATTAACTGTTAGCATCTTGGAGTATACCTCAGTGTTGCCTCCTTCATTATTAATATAATTCTTTCTTTGTTTTTTCTATATTCCCCCCCCCCCTTACTTTTTAAGAACACCTCCTTTGGTTTCTCCTTGATTTGTCAAATTTCATCTGAAATATTGTACCATAGTTACAGCCTTCTCAATACTTTGCAAAATGGAATAGCTACTTTTCATGCAATGCTCCTCCACCTTCATTCCAGAATTACTTTTGCTCTCTATTCATGCTATCAACTCATTTTGTTTCTGATTTACTGTAAACCCAACTACATTTCTGCAATAGTGCTGTGTAAACTGCTCTTCTAATTTTTTGTATTTGCATCTTCAATTCTTCCTTCTCAAGTGTACCATCTTTTTGGTTAAATTTCATGGCATTTCTTTGCTGAGAGGCTTTAACCACGTCCTTGAGAATCTTTCAAGGCATTTTGCGGCATCCACAAATTGTTTCTGCTCTATCAACCATATCAGTACTGGAAATTCAGAATATAATTCAAAACCTATGACAGATCTTCCATTTCATCTCCCACCTTTCCAGGCTAAAAGTAACTATTAATAACTATTTTATGAACATGTTGTTTTCTTATTATTTTCAATTGGTTATGCAGGCATTTACTATTAACTTCACCTAAATGATATATTGTTAATTTTCCTATGTAAATGTCAAATGCCAGTAGCTTTACTAAAGGGAAGATATATGTGTTGAACTCCTTCCCACTAGTCTGGTAGCCCTGTCAAGGAAGTAGATCTGATTAGTGTGACACCATGTATTTTAGACAATCCATTTTTATATTTCTTGTCATGTTAATATCATCTACTAGCTTACAAAATAATTGTTTCATACTTTTTTGACTTTTTTTTCAGATTTTAGAGATTGATCTTCGTTCCCTAGTGATTGATGTATTTGTACTTCTTTTCAAGCCATGTCCTTTTTTACTCTGGAATATCTGTTACCTTCCTTGAGCTCTTGAAGATAGTAGTTAATGTTTTGGAGATTGCTTTGGCTTGTTTCTTAAGTACATAGTATAAATTTTCATGAGGCTTACTTGCCTTGACTGTATCTCAGTTATCTTTAACGACATCATTCATTGTTTGGCTTGTTTTACTATTGCCAATTACAAATGCTAATTCTGTTAAGGATCTAGCCACACTTAATTTTTCTTAGGAAAATTGGAAGGAAAAAAGCATCAAATATTTCAGTTCTCCTCATAAGCTGTTGCTTACTCTCCTTTGCCAATGAATGCTCTGGGTTTTGGGTTTGGGTTTTTTTCTTTAAAATTAATTATCTCTTATGTCTCTTGCTTGGTTTTGCTCTTCTCTTTCCTTTTTGCTACGATACCAATCTTCTTTTTGCATCTGTCGCCATAGAAATCCATGGCTCTGCATGTGGGTTATCCTTGATTTTCTTTCATTTTTAATTTTTTGGGGAGGTCAGCTTTGTTGAAGCGAATTGCATTTCTTTTGTTCCCTAGTGAAATCTTCCTGATTAGTAATATCGAATTCACAGTCCATCACTATGAATAGATACATTGACTTGTATTTCTTAGATCTCAATTTTACTTGCCATTATATCACCTGTTGCTCAGTATTACAAGATTCTCCTGCAGCTTGTCACATTCAGGATTTTAGTACTCTGAAAATTCTGCCGTGTTATGATGATCTTGCCTGGCTCGTTCAGGGTACAATAAAGATTCTGGCATAAACTCCTAGACTGCAAAGGTTAACCTCTATATTGAGATAACTGACCACTTACTCATGCCCTGTGTTTTCTGTCTTTTTTTTTTTTTTAAATTTCCCTCCCCTTTTGCTAGCTAATTAATGAGACAATTCGCTTTCTTATAACCTTTTTTTTCCAGGAATCGGAATTGATTACATTAACCAAATCTCTGTGGCCATACACTTTTTGACACTTGCAAAGGAGGCATAGCCTCTCTTCATGGCATATTCGTGGCATCCAACATTAGACATTCACTACGCAGTTGTCTACATGTGGAGGAATCATCCTGTTCTTCCACAAAGAAAAATAAACAATCTTGGAGTGTAATTTAATTTAACAACATAAGTAAAACTCTGGTATTTATTCAAATACTGTAATCTTTTCCAGTACTTGATATATACCTGTATGACTCTTAACTACATTATTTTTAGCAGTTTCGACTGTGCAATTTGTGTGGTGCAAACACTAGCCTTACTGGTCTTTTTTTTCCTTGAAACTTCTCTCTTCTCCCTGATTTTTTTTTTTTTTTACAATGAACACAGTTGCAAGGAACTTGTATAGCTTTTCTGCTATGGCTGTATCTTTTCTGAGTACTTCTTTTATATCTTGATTGTCTAATAGCCCTAGAGACAGTCTTGTCAGGCTTTCTACTGGCTTTCTAATTCTTCTTTGAAAGAATAGTTACTATTTGTTTTCATGCCTTAAGCAACATTTTTGTCAACTTATTTTTTCTTGCCTGAAGTTTTCTTCCTGTGTTTGTTCTTTTCTACTTCCTCATTTGGATATGATTCTAAAGACCGTCTTACTTCTAGCAGCTTCCCTAACCTTGTGCTTCATCCCTGTCAGCCATCTAGTCTTAGTTTCTGTTTGAACCTAGTTATTTTTTCAGACTTTAGGGTGCTGTATTTAAATAATATCTATTGTAGCTGCAAAATTCTCATCCTTTGGCTTTCATTTGTAATCCGTAAATAACAATCTTTCTTATTTTTGTGCGGTGTCCCTTTTGAGATGAACCACTTCATAATGGATTTGGAAAAGAGGTTGTATTTTTTAATATGCTGATTAAGTGTATGAAAACCAAGCGTGTTCGCTAATATAACTGTGGTTTTGGTGGCATTTTTTTGCTGTTTCTTTGGTTTGGTGTTTTTAATTTTGTTTTTGTTTTTAAGTTTTGTAATATTTTCGTAGTTGTATGTGTATACTTTATCCAGTACCCCAAATTTTCAGATGCTGTTTAAAAGGTACTCTCTTTGTTCAAGTCTAGCCAAAATATTTTCCTGTTTGAGTTTTGCTATCCCCTAGTTATTCTTTATTTGAAGGTACACAGGTATTATGACTTCATTTAATTTTTCAGCTTTGCATTATGGCTTCACCTTCTGGATGCTTATCCACTAAGGGGTAAAATCACGGGATGCTATCACAGATTTCCTGGTCTTCAGTACTCCATGTAGTAACTAGCATTTTTCCTCCAGAACCTCTCTCTTACCATTGTTTAGGTCACGGTCATGTCAGTGTACCCTAACTGTTGTCTTGTACCTGGATTGCCTCCTAAAGTGCTTTATAAAACTGCCTTTTTTTACCCCCAGTCAGAAAAGTCACCAGAAGGCTCTTTCAATTATCACAAACCTTGTCATCAGTGTACTTGATAACTGAATCTCCCAACTCTATAACCTACCTCTCCTTGCACTGTGAAGGTAAATGTATTGCAGGGCCATATGTGGCCATCATGTGGAGAAGCCATCACCATGTACGGGATTGCAAATGTCGTTACCTTCTGAGGCTTCTCTTTTGCATAAGTGTTCTTAGCCTGGAGTGATGAGATCACTCTACAGCATATCTTGACAGAATTCTTCTTTTTACTCGTAAGCTCTACAAATAGGAAGCTGCATAGATAAATATAGCCTTAATAAAAATGTCATTGAAAATGCATCCTATAGAGTCACTGGAGAGAAACCAATTCAAATCTTAGAGCTACATATCCCCCTCACTTCACCGTAGAGAAAATTTAGCGTGCCAGTAGTCCTCAGACAGGCAAGGTGAGCATGAGGTACCTCCGTTCCAATGACGTGAATGTAAATTAAGTGCTCAGCCTGTTCAGGAGCTGAGCAAATCCCACCAGCTACAGTCTCACAACTCTAAATACCTTTGAAAATCAGATCCATCAGATTTATATTGTGCTGTACATAGATGAACGAGCTCTTATTCTGGGAAAGGCTGATCCATGCGTTATATGAGCGGGAGACTTGGTGTTCAAATGATTTTTGGCACAAGAGAACTAGAAGTATGTGAGGCAATCCAAGAGGTCCTGATTCCCACATCAATTTCTGAACCGTTCTTTTTCTTCTGTTGTTTCTTCTGAACTCAGTGACCTGTAATAGATTTTATTTCTGTTTCAGTGCCCTCTGGTATTTGTATTTTTCTTTTGTTTAGTTCTGTTTTCTTCTTCCTTTTTCTGGCATACTTATACACTGAGATATCTTTCAGCTAAATCCCTTTGTCCTCTGCAATGTTCTGTCTGACAGATCACATTCAACAATACTATTCTGTCCTCCTTTCAAAAGTGTTTGCAATGCCCTTGGTTTGTGATATTTATTTCTCGCTGTGTCTTCTTTTCCTTTCTTCTTTTTTTTTTTTTTATAAACTCTAAAAATCTGGGGTTTATTATTCCTTGGACCATGCACCTGCAGTGGTTTCCATGACAACACTATTCTGCAGCCCCCAGCTGTTTCATTCCTGATTCTTATTAGCGGTTTGCTTCATGCTAGTAAAAATGCTGTTCGTTTGGAGAGGCAACCTTGCAGCTGATACCACAAGCATTTAATTACTTTGAAACTGCTTGTCTTGTTGCAAGTCCTGTACCTTTGCCTGGGATGAGAACATAAGTCGGCTATGGCTATTTAGTAATCTCATCTTATTAGTTGTGCTTTCTTGTTATCTTTGCAATTACGTGTTTAAGTTGATAGCTCATACTCCGTCCAATTATTTCTCATGATCGAAGCATATTCAGATTTCTCTGGTTCTTCCTCTGTCTCCTCAGGAAACCTGAAAAGTAACGGCATTCCTTTAAATAAAATGTTTAAACAACTTCCTCTAGACAAACTGAAGCTGGGCTGTCAAACCTCTCAAGTACCTTCACAAAAATACCTCTATTGTGTCCCTGAAAGTAAAGTCCGTACTACTTTGGATGGGGTTTTGAGCAGAGATTGTATTGAAATGATATAGTGATCTTCCTGTGTGCAAATCTGTCTTAGTTTTACGCCCCTCATCACACTGGAATCTGAATGTCTAATGAAGAGAAATGATCAGTGAGAATTCAAGGAGAAAATCAATCTTCTTTTACTTAGGTCCTTCCTAGTTTCTACTGGTAAAAGTCTAGTGGATTAACACCCTTCATGTTATTGCTGGTAAAAGCTACAGTATTGTAAGGACAATGGCTTCGATTTGAATATGCTTATTTGTTTTATTATTCCCGCAGAGCTGGATGAAAAATAAACGCTGACATTATGAAAAACATAAATAACCTATTCTGGTTTAGTTGTAGCTAATTTTGTAATCTCATAGAATGAATGATATATAGAAAATTATGTGGCTAAACAAACATACAAATGCACACACAATTTGAAGTACCAGTAACATGAAGGGTGCATTATAGCTAAAAGAGGATATTTGTGCCAGTTAAACAAAAAGGAAAAAATCCCACACCATAAAACCCGTCGTGTCAGATTTTGAAGATTCAAGTTATAAGAGAAAGCAACAGAGAGGAACAGTCTAGGAAACGGGGAATTTTAAGATGGCTTGGAAGAAGTTTTTTGAAATCTAAACAGAAGCCAGATAAAGCTAGCTAGTTGAACCGCATTTTTATCTTAGCATGAAATACTAATTAATCGAAATAGAAACTTTTCATTCAAAAGGGTTGTATTGATGGCTGTTTCAAATAATCTTTTGAAATAGTTTAAAAATAAATATAAGCTTTATTTCAAAATGACTTTACAAAATGAATTATTTTGGTTACTTTTATGTTACTGTTGGTTATTTTCCAATGCACTTTTCTCCACCTGCTCGATTGCTGATGTGATTTTGAATTCAGAATTTTTACCTTTGTATTTTTAGTGAGATACTTAATAGTTTTTAACACAGTAAAGGGTGTTTTATTAGGTCAGATAAAATAATTAAAAATTGTTCTCTAATATTGTCCATGTATTTCCTTTTATATTCATCATGCCTTGGGCTTTCACTTGAAAAAACCCCTTTGTGTCCACTGACTTCTGCAGAGATAAGCTCTGGCATTTCTGAACATTCAGTGTGTTGATAGTTGCTATATTTCTGTATTCTTGTAAACATTGAAACAAAAGGCTGGATTGGGCTGGAATTGGGTGATGTTAACAGCTTCAGCATCACTCAGTTTTTACAGAGGCTGTAGAGGTGTGCAAGGGCAAATGTCTCTCCATTTTCCCACTCGGAAGTTTTCACTAAGGAAATAGAAAAAATGTTACTGCTCTCTTCTAACCCACAAACCAACCTGGGATCTGCAAGCCCAGCTCGATTCTCCTCTCCTGTTGCCTGGTGACCTGTAAAAAGATTCAGCACCTCAAGCACACCATACTATGGATTTTTACTGTTTTGGGTGTGCGTTTCCTACCCCACAGGCACAGTTTTGTAGTCACAGCCTCTTCGAGTGAATCCTTAGGTATATCTGAGTATCAGTGTAACCCAACATAAAAAAAAGTGGTCTGAACAAGTCTGACTAAAGATATCCTATGAACTGTTTCTGTGGAGAGGAGTTTATAAAAGGAAACCTGAAAATCATCTACAGAATATGGCCAATATGGGAGTTTTCTATGTTTTGGATATGCAACTGAGATACATGAATGATTGGAAATCTTTATTCTGCGTTTTGTATACATACCTATATACACACTTAACAACGGAATTAGAGGTCCATAAGCACAATTTTTGACAATTCACAGTTTTCTTGGTGTTCTGAGATGACTGCGAAAGCCTGCCAGTGATCTTGGATGGGAGGCGTCTGCTGCAAAACTGTCTGTCTCTGTAGGTTTAGTGCGTGGTTTATCCCGAAGGCGTAATCCTTCGGTCGGGTTGGATGGCTGTAGTCAAAGCTGGGGACGTGAGCACAGCCTGGCTCAGAGCGTGCACACAGCTCTGCAGCTAGTGATGGGCAGCTGTTGCCCAAGGAGAAGTGATCACAGGCTGGAGGGGAGAAACCGCGATTTTTAAGGCACAGATACACCTTGCTGGATCTGTGTTTCTTAGGATTGCATCGCTATTCCTGTGAATTCCGTTTTGAGTGGGAAGTCAGAGCTGTGTGCTATTCTGACTGGATGGATCTGTCTGGCTGCTTTTTGAGTCAATATTTATTCACTGAAACTAATTTTGTTTTCAGAAAGATGTAGTGTGTGATTTGCTTCCCCTCTGGCAATAGGGCTAAACAGTGTCATCTTGCATCCCCTAGAACTGTCTCTGCTTCAACAACATCTCCTTTGTTTTAAAGGATTCTCCAGTAGAGTGAACGCAAGACTTGGACAAGGAATTAATTATCCTGAAGTTAATTCAGGAGAAGCTCTGCAAGTTTTAGTATATTCCCTCTATTTCTGCTCCAGTATAGAACAGTATAGCTGGAGTGTATTGAAAACCATTTGGTTAATGTTCAGGAACCTTTTTGAGGCCAAACTGAACCCCTTACTAATTGTGTAGAGTGGTGAATTGTGTATATATTCCTATGTGGAGTACTATGGTTTATCTAGCAGAGCAACTCCATGCAACGTGGTAAATACGGGATTCAAAAGTTCAGCACTTGCAAGAAAAAAAAGGTAAGTGTATTGAATATCCCCTTTTGCATCCTCAAACCCCATAAACATTAGATTAGCAGATATTGCAGGCGGGGCATGCCTTTTGGGGTTTTTTTGTTGTTTTTTTTTTTTTTTTTTTTTTTTTTTTTTTTTTGTCTGCCATCAGTTTGGAAAGAGTCACAGAAGACAGAGAACACAGGCGTGGATCAACCATCTCATAAACTCCACCTTCTCCCCTGCTGCCCCCTGCAGTGTCGGCTTGTGTTGCTGGTGAATCAATTACCTCTTCCAGGAAGGAGCAATTAGAATTTGTGTGGCAAAGAAGTCACAGTTCAGCATTTGGCTTCTTACCGGTGAATTTTTATTGTTAAAGGGAAAGGGATCCTATTGACAGTGCTTGCAGAATTCAGGCCTTATGCTGGAAATGAGAGAAATAATAGTTTTGAGCTGACAAAGTAGGCTTTGAAATAGTGATACTACTGCTTTATATGAATATACCTCTACAGACTTTTTTTTCTTTTAAATATGTGTGAGTGAAAGCATAGAAAAATGCAGCAAGAATGTCTTTGGTCCTGACATTATTAGAGATTAAAGCAGCTAAGAAAGGCCACTGGCATCTTCAGAGATCTTTGTGACTATTCGATGCCACCACATCTCTGCCTGCACTCTAAATTCACCTGTACTACAAAGTTTTCCGTGGCTATTATTTTTTTTTTATTATTATGCTGCCATAAGTGCCACCTGCTGTGTGTACAGAGCATCAGACTTATCTGCCAAGGGGAGAATGGTGCTCTATGCAATGCATATGCTTCATGCAACATGGAGAGATTGCGTAGCCAACATGCTGATGGGTCTCGTCACCGAAAGGCCCTGGTAGAACCGTCAAACCAAACTAAAAAAAAACCCCAGGGGCTCTCTGAGCATTATAGAGTAATTGTAGAACCATATGTATGATGCAAGAAGACCAACAGCAGTTACAAGTTAATTGTTTTAGTTGGTTTGGTGAAATAGGAAGGAAATGCTGAGTAGCGTGCTAGAGAGGCTGGTGTGCACAGCAGTAGGAGGGTAAGAAGGCAGTGACTTCAGCTGGCCACAGCTGTCACCTTGAAGTGACACTCTCCAGCTTTTCTGCCCCATCAGCTGGGCACCTCAGAACAACAGCTAGTTTGGCTTTGCGCTTCTTTGATGGTAAGCATTTTCAAAAGCTTCCAGCAGGGAATACAAATATTCTCTGGATGCAAATATTGAATATTAAATTCCAGGGATGCAAATATTAAAGAAAAGGATAGCTGTGTAGTGAACGTCTGCACTCACAAAGTTCCTGGTGGAAACAAGAGATTTGCATGACTTAGCTATGGGAGCACAGGAAGCACTCTCCAAAACCTCTCCCCAGTCTTGGTTATAACACAAGTTTGTTCACATTCACAAAAATTTTCCTCACTCACTTATCGGGACAACTCATCTGCCCCAATAGATTGGAGAGCTGCATTAAGCAGGAAGTAAGTGTCTTGATTTCAGATTTGGATGAGGGTTAGATTTGTAAAAGTAAGTGCTGTCTTAACAGGAGTGCTTTTAAAACCAGAGCTTTTAATATCTGAGACTAGAGCCTGCCTGTCCCCAGGCACAGGTCTGTGTCCCATGCAGGGGAATAACCTGTCTCAGCTCTTCTGAAAGCAGAGCTAGCAGCTACGTTCTAATCAGATTGCTGTGACTGTGATTTACATGGATTTGGACAGGTTGTTAGGGAAGTCAAGAATAGTTGTGAGAAACGTGTTTATTTTAACAAACTAGTTAGAAGTGCTGATGCTTCTGGAAAGAAAGTTCCTTTTTATTGTCCATTGAACACCTAGTGAGATTCAGGGTAACAGCTACCCTTGTGAAAGAGAAGATGAAATAAAAGATTATTTTATTACCTGAGAAACAGCCTTACTTCAGCCTTACCTTTCCGTAGTGGCATATAAACCTTCTGTATGTCTTGGCACCAGAAATGTATAACAATGAGTAGTTTTTGTCGTTGTGTTTTTTGGAGAGACCATCTGTGCAACGCAATGTGGATCTGCAAGAATGCTTACGTTGTGGAAAATGGAGCTGGGAAATGGAGTCGAACTTTACAAACAGTTGGGTTTAATCTACATATAGCAATTACTTTTGTTGTCAGCAGTTTAAATTTACCAGTTCAGAAAGGTTTAAGAGAATCAGATTTCTTCTTTTAAGACGAAGTATAAGCTACATGTAAATGAGGCTATGCTGCCCAAAAGCTCCCCTTTCGTTCTACCACATAAGACAGGCTTTCAGGGACTTCTTATTAATTACTTGACTGTGGCTGTGGCAGGAGGTCCCAGTGGAGCCTGAAGGTCCGTTATATTTGCTTTATGCACAAATACATAATCTGCTGCTGTCTGTGCCATGAAGAAATAATTCAAGGTAGGCAGGATAGACAGAGAAGTCAGTCCCAATAATTCTTTTGCAGGAGGAAAAAATTGCAATTTGAGATGTGCACCACACATGTACCATTTACTCCTTATTTGTATTTACTAGTGATAGCACTCAGTGTGCTTGACTGATAAACGAGGTCAGAAGAAGAAGAGTGGGACAACACCCTCAACACACTCAGGGTGGGAATGGGCCCGTTTAAAATGTGTAAGATCCAATCTGGATCTGGATAAGATCGGGTCCTCAAGACTTAAAATGAATTTAATTGCCACTAAGCACGTTGCTCTTCAATAAGAGGTCAGCATTACTTTACCACACATAGTATATAAGATAGTGAATTTTGCACTGTTCATATTTTGAATGCACAACATATGCATAATAATAAAAACCCAAAACCTCTGACACCATTCCAAACTACTTTTGAGTCTGCCTAAAAAAGCTTCACTGATATTTCTATGAAGTTGACCAGGCACAGGCTATCTTAGATTATACTAAATAAAGATCATATCTAAGTAAAGATTCTCTTGGAAGAGCAAGAAGAGAAAGTTTATTCCTTATAAAGAGAACTCAGTGGAAAAGTATGCAGCAAGAATCTGATTTACTGTTGTATTGCACATTTGTCTTAAGTATAGTGCAAGCGAAATTGTGCAGGGGACCTTTGCAAGCTCAAGTTACTATCCGTAGTAAGAAAAAAAAATCTTATGCTGTAAATAATTACATGACTTCAGGGATCTTGCAAAAGGCACGTCCAGGGGATCCTCTTCGTGATCCATTCTCACAAATCAAAGAAGATGAAGAGAAGAAAATCCTGGAGCCAAGCCAGCAGTTACATGAATGATTTAAAACTCAAGTCTTGTTTCTGAAAAAGAGCAGTGCCCTGGTCTGGCGCTTCAGCCAAAAATGATTGTAAAATTGGAATTGTTCATCTTCTCGTGAGGGCACTAATTCTGACAACCAGCAACTATCTGGGACAGCCACAAGTGTCTTAAAATAGCAGCATGAAAGGAGACAAAGTAGGTGTTAGACAAACTCAGTCTTCCATGAATAAGTTGAACAAAGAATCATTTGGCTGGAAGTTCCTGTTTCCAGGGCTAAGGTGTTGATTGCACGGAATAAAATCAAACAAAGCAGCAGTGTTTTTTCTATGTAGTTAGAATATATATTTGCTGTGGATATAACAAACCTGAAATATATTTAGAAGTCTTCCATCTTTCAAGTTTCTAGTAACGTGTTTTGTCACATGAAATGTTCCATTTTTCACTAGATGAAGTGTTTCCAGTTTTCCTCAGGCACTTCTAAGAGCAACAATTGAAATGATGCATTTGACTCAGAAAACAAAGCTTCTCCCCAACCTTCACCCAACAGTGAAGTGATGACAGTACTCTGACCAGCGGAGTCACCTGGTGGAATCAATGTCTTCCATCGCATCTTTCACAGAGGCTGTGAAATATGTTGTATCATAGAATCATAGAATGGTAGGGGTTGGAAGGGACCTCTAGAGATCA
>VZSC01018233.1:6409-18640 GCA_013398225.1 Steatornis caripensis | reverse complement strand
GCCGTCCCGCCCAGCCCACAGCCGGGGGGCGGGCCGGGCAAGGCGCGGGAAGCGGCCGGGAAGGGCGCGGGGCGGCTCCGGTTCCCGTTCCGGGTGGTGAGCGCTTGTGCTGTGCATCACTCGTTTGTGTTCTCTCTTGTTAGCATTATAGTCGTTATTGTTACTGCTCTCTCTGTCTCTGTGCTGCTGCATTAAACTGTCCTTATCTCAACCCACGAGGGCTGCCCCTTTCTCTGCTGATTCTCCTCCCCGTCCCGGTGGGGGTGGGGGTGGGGGGTGCAGTGAGAGAGCGGCTGCGTGGTGCTTTGTTGCCGGCTGGGCTCAAACCACGACAACTACTTTGAATAGTATCTTTAAAAGAAGATTTAGAGGCAAGTAATCTCATCAGTCGTTTGTTTGGAGGGATTTTTCGGGTAAATCCAGTGCTGCATTTCTATTTCCAGCAAAAGTATTTGAAAACATTGTCTCAAATTTTAAGTGTCTTCTGAGAATCTAACATGTATAACTCACTAAATGTGATGCTGAATCAACTTTCCAGTGCTGTTGCACATATCTGTGTGCTGGCATCTAAATGTAGGTATCTTAATCTTGAAATGAATCATGACTCTAGCTTGCATATATAAATCTCTACATATAGAGCAATGTTAGGGTGTCATAACCTAGAGCTAAATTCCACCTATAAGGTCATGCTAAAAGATTATGTTCTTAAAAAGTAGCGCTGATAAAGGGACAGCAGTTTGTTAGCATATTGACAGGACTTTGCAGTGCAATGTGCTGTGGTGGAAGAGGCTAACTTGATCCTTGGGTGCTGACTAAGGACTGTAGTGAGTACGATAAGAAGGTAATTTTTATCTGGCATTGCCGAGTCTGGATTTGTCTTCACAAATGGATAGGTCTTCACAAATCCAAGAAAATTTCAGAGAACATGGAACTGATTCATAACTATAAAAAATGCCTTATGGTGAGGGACTTATGCAGCTGAAGGCTCTGTAAAAGAAGATTGTGAGATGATTTGGTTATTGAGGACAGGACTCTGAAGTAGAGAACAGGGAGCGCTGAAGAGGTTTTGTTTTGCAGTGCATGGTGGAAATGTCAGTACTTCAGAGGGCTTGGCTTAATCACACAGATTTCATTTTTAAAGACAGATATAATTAACCACTTGAATAAATATTTAGGAAAAGGTGATTTCTTTAATCATTCAATGTTTTTATTGGTCTTCTCTCAGATGACAAACCTTTAGTAAAACTCAGATACAAGTTTCTGCAGTAAATGGCAAGAAGTAACTGGTAACATCTTGTCAGACAAGATGATCTTCAAAATTCTTTCCTCTGGATCCTAAATCTATTTGAATGTCATCTTAGATTCAGTGCCTTTCTGTGCATAAATGTCAATCTAAGCATGTAGATATCATTCTACACTACCAGACACTGTTACTCACATGTAAAGTCAGTTAGATGTTCATTGTTCAATCAAATATCGCTTCAATCTTAATTTATATGAACAGTTTTCAAAGCTACTTTTTTAATAATTTTGTCTGCTTGCTATGATTTTCGGCTGAAATAAAAACCATAATACTTTCAGATTATATTACTATACTCATGCTGTTTATTTACATACTTGTTTCCATTCAGAGATTTCACTGCTTACTAAAATCAGGCTGTGTTATTGCAGTTTTATCATAGAATCACAGAATCACAGAATGGTAGGGGTTGGAAGGGACCTCTAGAGATCATCTAGTCCAACCCCCCTGCTAAAGCAGGTTAGCCTAGAGCAGGTTGCACAGGAATGCATCCAGGCGGGTTTTGAATATCTCCAGAGAAGGAGACTCCACAACCTCCCTGGGCAGCCTGTGCCAGGGCTCTGTCACCCTCACAGTAAAGAAGTTCCTCCTCATGTTCAGGTGGAACTGCCTGTGCTCCAGTTTGTGCCCATTGCCCCTTGTCCTGTCACAGGGCACCACTGAGAAGAGTCTGACCCCATCCTCTTGACATCCACCCTTTAGCTATTTGTAAGCATAACTGAGAGAGCGCCAGAATATAAGATTTACTTTGGGATCTGAGCTAAGACACACAAAAAGGCTGTTACCACCATAACTTCAAGAAATGTGTTTGTTAATATTTAGTAGAAATAGCAATCCTGTAGCATCAAACTAATGTCATTATAGCTGGCCATGGAGACCCCCCATGTTGGAGAACTATTTAAAAAAGGTATTTTTGTCCCTTGGGGCTGAATTCTATTTTGTTCCTCACAACTGTGACCCTGCAGTCATCCAGTAAGACTGTCCTTGAGGAAAAACCTCTGACCATAATGGGAGAGCAGAGTTGTAAGTATCATGTCATCCCTGAGAAAGTGAGCACAGACGAATAACAAAAGCCCCGTCTCCTTTCCTTTCATGCACTAGTGGTCCAGACACATTGTGTAACGTGTGGCTTGTAACTCACGAAAGAACAATTATTGATCCAGAGTTTAAGTAGACAAGAGAAAGGAGAAGACAGATATAATTGCAAGGAGAGATTAAATGATTCACCTGCTCTGAAACTTGACAGAGGAGGAGGGCTGCCTTTCCTCTCCTGCCAAGACCTCTGCAGGGGCAGAGGCATAGGGGTTAGAAGCCGTATACAGGCATCTGTATGGGAGTGAGAAGGTATGTTTGGTTTGATTTATGTGTCTGGTTTATCATAGTTGGGAGTGTTTTCATTGAAGGTGACTGTGATGTAAAGGTGAGAGAGCTATAATAGTTATAAACACGTTGGGAAAATCTTTTAAAACCCAGCTAGTTTGCCTAAACATGGCTGCCTAGCAAGGCAGAAGCCTTGGAGGGAAGAGCATACAGGCAAGAAAGATAAAGATTGTTTCAAAAAATAGAGAAGGAATCTATCTAGAAAGCTTTTTGTGGCATTCACTGTGTGAATCTTGCAGGTAATTTCATGTTTTCTAAAATTAAAATTCTAAATTAATTCTAAAACAATTAAAACTGTTGGTGGGGTCGGTGAGAGGAGGCACAGCAGACTGAAACCAAGATGGCTGATAGAGCACAGCAGCAGACCTGTCTGCATCAGGGTCTGAAGCATCAAACACTTCTCCTGGTTCAACCCTCCTACCAAGCATCAGCATTATCATTACCCATGATAGTCTGGGGTAGACTTCATAGGGACATCCTTTTTAGGGTAACAAACTGAGTTAGGGAAATCCTTATTGTCATGTCAGCAATGTGCGTTTGCAATGAAGGTGGCAAATGGTATCCTGAGCTGCATTAGGAGGAGGCTGATAGTAGGCTGAGGAAGATGACCCTTCCCCTCTACTCAGTGCTGGTGAGGCCACACCTGGAGCACTGTGTCCAGTTATGGGCTCCCCAGTATAACAAAGACATGTAAATACTGAAAAGAGTCCAACAAAGGGTGACAAAGACAAGGCTCTGGGGGTCTTTTCTACATGTATAAATACCCAAAGTAAGAGTGCAAAGAAGACGGAGCCAGGCCCTTCTCAGTGGTGCCCAGTGACAGAATAAGAGCCAGTGGGCACAATCTGAAACACAGGAGGATCCACCTGAACATCAGGAAACACTTTTTCACTGTGAGGGTGACTGAGCACTGGCACAGGTTGCCCAGGGAGGTGGTGGAGTCCCCATCCTTGGATATGTTTAAAAGCCATCTGGACGTGGTCCTGGGCAAGCAGCTTTAGGTGGCCCTGCTTTAGCACTGAGTTTGGGCAAGATGACCTCAAATCCCTTCCAACCTCAACAATTGTTTGATTTGTGATGAGACTTAGGTATGTACAATCATTTTCCATCCTCTAGCTGACACCTTTCATCTACTCATAGCTACTAAGCGTAATACCATCACGATCACATCTGCAGGCACATGTGTTCTCACCTGGGTGCAGATAAGCATTAAATCGACCAGATCATACTCCAGGCTGGCCAAACTCCCTTTCAGATTGGGTGTGCAAGCATTTTGATCATTTCTGTATGGTGCAGTTCCTTCGGTAATATACCAGACTCTGAGCAGATCATTTTAACCTGATCATGGTGCTATGCCGTGCTGCTTGAAGCAGATCTGGGAAGTGGTTGGAGTTCAGGTAGAGGAAGGATATAGACCTACCAGAATAGATAAGCCCTTGATCTTCTTGGCCTGTGTTTTAACCTCTAATGGTAAGTGGTCGTGTGATGGATCTTTGTTACTTGCGTGTGCAATTTGTTAATTTCTGAGGTGAGAAACATCTTCACAGTACCTTCAATAGTAGCGTTATGCTTTTAAAAACCTTAGAAGCATTGAAGAAAAATACGAAAGAAAAACATTAAGATTCTGCTTTTGGAAGCTTATTCTGTGGCTGGAAGGAAATTGCATTATCCATTGCATATGTGCTTAAACAAATCTGTGTGAGCCTTCTGAAAATAAAGTAAAATGTCATTTTTCTATATGAAAAGTACTTTAGTAAAGCCAGTTAATGTGTCTATTGTGATTTTGTTTAGATTCAAGCAAAGTCTTTTCATGCTAAAGAAATTATTTTTTGCAGTATTGCAAAACTGACAGAGGAAATGGTGTTTAAAATGTAGCATCAGAGGAGATGAGAGTTGGAAGGAAAAGCAGTTGGTGTTCTCCTCCCCTTTGCTTGTCTAGTGCTGTTGTGTTCCGTATAATTAATAACAATAATATTGACTCCCTGGTAGAATGACTATATTCAATTTAGTGGATCAATAATAAATGATATAGTATATATCAAATGTGTGATGGCTTATCTGTGCAGGCATTATTTACAGTCAAGCAAGTTGAATTCAAGGTCCTGGTTCTGGCAAGTTGCTTGGTAATTTGAATCTGTTAAAAAGCATCTTTTCAAATACTTTAAGAACTGTGGACGAAAAGTACTGTGAGATCTAAGTATTTTTATTGTAATTATTTGCATTTCATTTCTAAACTTTTGCTTAGGATGGACTTGAAAAAATACTTATTAAATACTGTAGCCAAGTAATTCCACTTTGCAGTTAATTTCAATTTTGCAAATTTGCAAATGAGTATTCAAAATAATTCTTAATCTGCAAATTTCTGAAGAAACCTGTTTTTAAGGATGCTGCAGGCAGTGGTTAGCTTTTTTATTCTGAATATGACATAAATATTTTGAGTCCTACTAGATATTTTGTCTTTTTTTTTTAAACAAAATTGCTTTCTTAAATGTTCTCTTACTACAAACTTACCCTTGCTATGGATATTGCGTAGGTTAGCGTATCAAATCAATACCAATGATGCAAGGATACAAAAATGAAGCCAATAATTTGTTTTTCTTTTTAATTGGAGCCAATATTCAAAGAGAGTGTTATAATTGCATTTTCCCTCTACCTGGTTGCCTAAACTGATTTTTGATCTCTTAAGCACACAGACTTAATACTGTTGTGAGTTTTTATTTTCAGAGCATGTTCCACTGGAACCTCCCAGAGAGGTTGTGTACTTTGTAAGGATGAAGTGGGTTCCACTTTATCTGTTAAATGGAACAGAGCTAGATCCTCATTGCTGAATCTGCTGGAGAAGAAAAGGTAGAAAGCTTAAACCTCTAATATTCTCATAAATTACTAAAATATAGCAAGTATTTTCCCAAAATGTTAACTAGCCAGGAACCTGAAATATTTCATGCTGAGCATTTCAGAAGTAAACCATTTATACTGCAAATAATGGCATCATTTTATGACAGCAGGACTTGTACAAATTGAAATCTATGTTACACTAGGTAATCTTGCATTAAAATAGTTCTTTATTATAGCTTATACACACATATCATTAACGATTTCATTCGGAAGGAATCAGATGGCAGAATAGTAGCCGTCTTGTCTCATGTATCCATTGCAGTGCTTATTTCTATTTTGGTTCTGTTCTTGTTGTAGCAAAAATAATATCAAAGAATAAAACTAAAATTGCTGCTAAGGTGAGGTTATGTTAAAGAACCATTGGACAACAGAAGCTATGCCCTAGGCTTACCTGTTTCAAAGGTAGATTTAGTAAATTTATTTCTGACTTTAATCTTAAATGGAAGGATATAAAACAAAATAGGACAGATGATTACTACAGAAGAAGTCCGCCACTACTGTAAAATTACACTCCAGGGCAATGTTGTTGAACTTCCTCAGATGATTGAGTCTGTTCTCCCTCTGTCAATACATCACCATTTCTCTGGAAGAGGAGTAGGGAATCCATGACCTTGGGGCTGGGTACAATCTGTGGCTGCCAATTCATGCACTTTCCCAAGCATAGGTTGGTTTTGATTTTGGTTTTTTTTTTGTCTTAAATGTCATAGTAGGGTAAAACTCATGATTCATGGCTGCCGAAAGTGTTTGAAAATGAAAGTTCCTTTTTTTTTTTTTTTTTTTTTTGCAATTTGGTGGTTTCAGAGTATGCTTTTGTCTTACCACACAAACCTGTGGATTGTGACTGTTGACCTGAACCTACCTGAAGATGACAACATAAGGGAGAATGGCACATTTAAGTGTGCTCAGCAGACATGATGGCAAGTATATCCACTCATGTAACAGCCATGGACTGCATTGTGTACAAAAACAGTAAGTTTGAAATCTGTGAGCACAAAGCAGCTCTGCAATGCTAGCAAGCCCCATACTTTCAGAGAGGTCCTGCAGAGCCCCAGCAAGCTGCACTCTTTCCTCATGTTTCTAAGCCAAGAGCGCAACTTTCTGCAATACGCCTCAGCTCTGCGTACCTCCTTCTCAGGGCTCCTTGTGTCACATACTTGCTTCATTCAGGCAGTGCTACTGGATGGCTTTGGTCCTGCTTTTACTGTGTTTTTAAGCACTGGTAATGTAAGACTCGGGTGCATTTTTGACATGTAGAATTATAAGAGCATATATTAGCATTGTGAAGTCCCAGAATGTGCAAAATTAACTTTCTATTGCTGTGTTCACTCTGGCACCTCTTCAGTTTTGCTCCCAGTGTCCCTAAGAGAAGACCACCAGACTTACCTCTTGCCCTGGAAGTTGTGGTATGCATTTTCTTTAAGGCAGACAGAGAAGGTGTGAAATCCAGAGGGTTTTTATAATTTAGCTGGTTTCTAATAACCTCTGGCTATGGGGGAATGCTGTATTATTATCAATTTCTTGATAATAATGACAGGCAGGCAACATAATTTTTAATTAGAGAGCATACTCTCTATTACTTCTGAGATTGTTATTTCTCCTATGACAAGCAAGGGTAATTGGAATCTTTCTTTATTCTCACGGCTATCATCTGTCTATACTAATTATTTAGTAACTATGGTCATTGCTTGTCATTTTATTTTAAAAAATCATTTTACTGTCTTAGTTTCTATGTGATTGGGAAAGTTTTGGGCTTCAGGATCAAGCTATTTCCTTCGTCAATGAGATATGTGCACACATATGTAGGATATTCAGCCTTACTATAGCTTTAGTACAAAAAGTTGTATGAATAATTGAAATAAAAAAAGCTGTTGAAGACAACTTAGAAATGCCATAAACGGTTACATTTTTTCCTTTCTTTGGTCATAGATTTCCAGTTGCATCTGGTCCCAGAATGCCATAACCAAATCACAAACACTATTTCAAAAGAGGTCACAAAGCCATTGGTAATACCAGTACAAAGTATGGTTTTCAGTATGAACTCTGGTAGAAAGACCTGGATATTTCTAGAATCTATGTTTTTCCACATTTATTCAGTTTTTCTCGTGAACCTCAGCTTGGCTGCTCCTCGCTTCTAGCAGCACTAGGGCAAAGAGAATCAAACCAGTAAATGTGACTTAGCTCACTGGAGAAACGGAAGGGCTTCTGTACTCTAGGCGGCATGGTTTGAAATAGTGATGTCTGACTATGGCAATTCAGGGTCACTGCCATTTCTTAATCCTTGTCAAAGACTTAATTTCACATCGTAGCTATTTTTATTTTGGGAAATCTGTTTTACTATTTAATACTGTGTACCACCTATGCCATGCTGATGAAAGGAAATCGCACTCTCCTTCCTGGGCTGGAGGCACAGCCTTACCTGGCTCCTGATGCATCCGGAGGTCTCAATGGCTGCTGCATCAGGGTGATAGGAGTTCCCTCAAAAAGCAACTTCGAGTGTTATTTGCAGATGGCTGTACCCATACTCAAATCATAATTATCCTCTCATGCTTGAGCTGTAGAGATTTGTCCTCTGTGGGTAGATGACAGAGAAACTCTGTCAAGGCCATTGAGATAGTTTTCTCTCTTGGACATGTAGGGATCTTTCATTCAATAGGTTATACTGGATTAGATCTTTTAATCTATAAACTCTGAGGCTGTTGTGGGTTTTTTTTTTTTTTGGAATGTACATCAGAACTCTATTTTCATCTTATGCTAACAAACTAGTTAGATCATCTTCCCTCTTGTTCTTCAGAAAGTTTCAGAGATGCTAACTAAACATGGATTCTGCAGACGAATTCTGAAAAAAAAATGGAAATTAAAAAATTTAAATGGACTATGCTGCTAAATTTTATGTTTAGCAATCAACAGTAGGCTTCATTAGTTTTGCACCTTTTAAAGATACTTCTGCTGTAGAATATTAAGGCAAACTAAACCTAAACACTTAAGTAAATGAACTAAAATTAAATACACTGTGGCTGAAGGTATCCAGGAGTAAATTCATACAAAAGAAAAGGAAAGGAACAGTTTCCAAAACCAAAACATGCCCCCTCCCTGCAGTGGAACAAGACTATTTAGTATTGCTTTCTTTTTCTTAACAAATCCGGGGAAGAATTTTCTTCATGAAACTAGGATATCCGTGTTGGCTTCCCTTTTTGTATTTGTGATATTATTTGAACTGAAATAAAATAAAATGTTTGCTACTAAAGAAACCTTCAACAGTCGAATAATTTGGCTCAAGCACAGTGCAATTCTCACTCTCACGAGACTTTAAGGAATTAAGCCCAGTTTAATAGTATTCCGATATACAGGCTGTAGTGAAATAGAAAAGAAATTGAAAGTATGATATAGTCTAATTAATGTTGCTTCTAGAACATAATCTACTGTTTCTAGCCAGCATCTGCTTTATTTCTATTAGCACACATAGAACTCATTCTGATCACAGATATGTTAGTGGGGCTTGAATCTATTACAACACCCATGGCAAGGACTGGATGTAATTCGCAAGTTAGTGTATATGAAATAGTTCCTTCTTCCCATCACAGAGGATATAAATTTTTTACATATTCTGCATGTACAGTCTGATTTGTTAGCTCAGGCTGCTCATGTTCTCTCCTTTCAAAGACTTATGTCAGTGAAGCAGGCAATCATCCCATAAACAATGTCATTTATTAGTATTTAAGAGGATCTAATATTTCTTTTCTCTGCAAGATTTTTACTACTTGCTGAGAAATAATCCACCAGGCTGGTTTTTGCCAAGAGGATTAATATTTGCTGGAAAGATCAATATTAAACTGTGAAGAAGTAATTCCAGCCCATGTCGTGTACAGTGCCCTTAATTTAGCCTTTTTTTCTGCTGCTCAAGCAGTTGAAAATGATTAGAACTTTCTGAGTCTAATTTCAGAGCATTTGTATGATATATGTAGAAACATATGTATTGAATAATGAACAACACTCTCAAGTTGTCCATTTCTTGTTTTAAAGACCGATCTTATAAAGTACTGGTTTTATTTTTTATGGTAAATTAGAAGCCGTTTTCCCCACATTTGCTTTACATATTCTCCTAATTAAGGTAGAATAAAATACATTTTGGACCTGAAATTTCTGCAGTCTGCATTTATAGATTGAATTAGTTCATTTCGATCAACTGCACCCTCTAATTTAAAACTGGCAGCATAAACCATAATCACGAAAGATACCTCAATAAGCAAGCTCTGATGATCTAATTCCTAAGGTGACATTTCAGAGCTGGCGTACTTTGTTTCACTATCTTTTTTCTCAAGAAATGTTGGAATACAGGCTTCTACAAGTAAAACTTTACAGGAGCAAGACTAAAATTCTGTGGAAAAAGCAGATACTTTTATAATTGACCATCCTATATGCACTTTCAAATAATCAAATAAAACAATTGATCTTACCGTGCTCCATGGGTTGGCTTCAAGAACTAAACGCTCGAACTAGTACAGCTGCAGTTCAGAGAGCTTCAGTTGTTCACACTATTGCTGACTTGGTCTTTCTCTGCTATGAAACTAGGCCTTCATGAAATTAACTGCGTATTTTGGTAAGAGGTCTTGCTTTTAACTTGGTTTGGGCTCTTCAGAGTTTATGTGTTCCATCTCAGACAGAAAGGCTACCAAATCCCTGTAGTCCTCAGGAGCTACAGTAATCCGTGATGAGAGTAATCAAGTTTGGGGTTTCTGATTTGGATTTACTGCTGTGCCATGAATGAAGACACTTAGATGCTCCAACAACTCATGTTATGTATTGTCCTGCTTTTTGGCAGATGAGGTAAAAGTGATCCTCAATCCATTTTAGAAACTGGATGGAACTCTGCAATATTCATTCAATCTTCCTTGCCCTGTCTCTAAGCAGAAGCAGGTAAGAATAAAGACATGCGTATGGTCACTTCCTTAACCATCTCTCAGGTGTAAAAGAATTATAACATCATGTAGGTTGGAGGATGCCTTCAGAGGTTGTGTAGTTCAACTCACTGCTCAAAGCAGAGCCATTCTCAAAACTGGGTCAGCTTACTTGAGGCCTTCTGCAGCCAATATATGAATATTGCCAGAAACATTGATTTCACAGCCTCTAGGGGAATTGTATCCTAGTGTTCAGCCACTCTCATTGTGAAAAACATTGCCTTAAGTTTAAGCTGCATATTAGAGGTGGCTTAAGAAGTATTTTGATCTCTGATCTAGGGTTATTCAGAAATTTCAGAATCCAGACTAGGAAGAACTGTAGCCTAGGATTAGGGTTTTAAATGTTATGGGTATGTAAATTTACCTCAAAACTGGAGTGTGGCCTGTTCTAATATACATTTTGACTACATTTGTCGAAGCCTGTTCCTTGATTTCCATTCCACTGATATCTGCTGACTCATTTTTTGCCATCTCCTCTGCTGAATTAAGTCTTCTTACCTGGTCCTGTACCTCCTCCAAAGAAAGAACGCAACAGAGAGTTAAGTGGTGGGAGATCAATCCCCAGATTTATAACCAAATGAAGAGGTAAAGAGTGAAGAACTGGATGGCTAACTAGCCAAAGAGTACATGGACTTCAAAACTGAAGTTATAGGAGCTAAAGAAGGAGAAAGTGAGCTAGGAAACAATGCCAGAAAGAAGATCAAATGAAAAAATAAGAGTGGTTTGTTTTTGTCACATAGAATCATAAAATAGGTGTACACTTGATTTCATAAGCAGATCGTTTCACTTTTTGTAGCACGTTCCAAAACAAACGAGAGGTGCTTTAAAATACTGTCAGGTAGTTTTAAAATATAAATACATAGAGTGTAGCATTGACATTCTTCAAAAACATGACTTGAAACTGTGATTTGGACAAATCTGAGAAATATAAATCTTCGTGCAGCATGGCATATTATAATCCAAACATTTTGACTAAAATGGGACATGTGCTTCCTTTCTGCTGCTGTGTTAAGTAAATATGCTGCTGAAGCGGTAAGATGATACCATTTGACTTTCTTCCTGGCCAGTCTCTGTTACGGTTTTTCACTAGATCTGTAGCACCCCATTTGTAGTTCTGTTAAGAAATCTACTTGACGTTTGTACAGCAAAGCACCTCTGTGCAGCTCGGAAGAGAAACAAAAGGCAGAATTTGTTCATGATAATTTGGATTTGCCAGTCAGCCAGTGATGCTAAGATAGAGGAAAAATATTGGAGAGAGAAGTTAGAGAATTTGGGAGTGAAGTGGGGCGCGGGAAGAAGGGATGGATGTGGGAAGGTATTTTAAAATTTAGTTTTTATTTCTCTTTACCCTACTGTGATTTGTTTGGTTAAAGTAATTTCCTCAAGTCAGGTCTGTTTTGCCTGCGATGGTAATTGCTGAGTGATCTCTCCCTGTTCTTATCTCAACCCGTGAACCTTTTGTTATCTTTTCTCTCCCCTGTCCAACTGAGGAGGGGAGTGATAGAGCAGCTTTGGAGGGCACCTGGGATCCAAGAGTGAATCTCTAGTAAGAGGAATGTCTAGGTTAGACATAATGGCAAGACAACTGTGAAGATTTTGCTGTTTGAATCTGAATAGGGTGCATTAAGAAGAGTGTGGCCAGCAGGTCGAGGGAGGTGATCCTCCCCCTGTACTCTGCCCTGGTGAGGCCACATCTGGAGT
>VZSC01018228.1:0-25297 GCA_013398225.1 Steatornis caripensis | reverse complement strand
CTGGTTTTTCTAAGTAGGACACAAGCGATACGTAACGATGAATCAAATATCAGTACGAATTTGTGCGTTTTCGAATGGGCTTGGAATTTGTTTGACTGCATTAGCACTAGTTCCTACTAATTGTTCAATGGAAAAAGGTTTTAAATTCAAGTAGCTACTGGAAAAAGTTGCAAAATCCTCATTTCTCCTTAGTTTTGCTAAATAGAAGTAGCGTAGCAGTGAAATACGTGCTGTGTCTCGATGTCATTTTGTCAACTGTAAACAAAATGAGAGCTGTGCTGTGAGGCAGGGAAGCTGTAGCTCTGTAGGGAGAGGTACAGCTGGACAACTGTAGGACAGAGGACTTTTGGGTCAGGGCTTTACTGTTTTCTTGAATGTGATGCGGTGTCTGCTTGTGCTGGAAGCCGATGGTGCAGTACCACTGCCAGATCAAAAGGGCTATTTCAGAAGAGATCAGCTGGTCCAAGCGCTGGCTGCAATCAAGGGAATAAGTCCGAGTTTAAACCGTGTGCGTGTTACACTAAGCATTGTCGAGCTTTGGCTGGGGAAGGGGGCGTGGGGCTCTGCTACTGGAAATTGTAAAGGTTTTATCAATGTAAACGTCCTGCAATAAGGTAGGCTGGGATGCGACCTTGCAAAAGTTTAGCTTTTTCTGTGGTAGTTCCCTGAAAGTGGGGTCAGCTGGTACGGCCTATGGCAAGAGACGCACCTGGCCTGCTGCTGCAGGATAAATAGGTAACCTGTGATAAACTTGTGCGTAGTTGCCCTACTTTGCATGGTATTCTGCTGGGGTGGTTGAACTCCGTCTTTTACCCTTGGCTCAAGGATGCTGGAGGCCTCTGTTAGAGCTGTTCTGTTGCACAGAGGCACATGCCTGGGAGGGAAAGAGCTGCTATTCCCAGGTGGGCAATTGCTGTGCTATACTGAATTCAACAGAAAACTTCTGATTTGCAGCAGCTGTGGATGTGGAAATAATTAAAAGATACATTTTCCATACCTGCCCGAGTTCTTTTCTAGGTACATGACAGTCTGTGGAGTTCACCGAGACTCTTGTTGCAGTTTGTCCATGCTGCAGTCCGAGTGACCAAATATATTTATCAGTAGCAGCAAATTTTTAGTCATTCTCATAAGTATCCTGAACAAAATGTGCCAGCTAAACTGTACTCAGCAAGAGTGGGGGAAGAAAAAAACACCACCAAAACCCCACAACAAAAAAGCATATAAAAAACCCCCCTCGAAACCTGATCCGACTGTTATGGGAGACGATTATTATAGTTCTTCACTTGCAAATTTTCTGTTTGTGTTAAGTTGCTTCCCACAGTCTCTCGCTGTCACATTCATTCAAAAGCCAGAATGGCATTGATAGAGTTCAGCGTTTTGGCTCGTTCGCACCAGTTCTGCCTGGAGACTGGACGTACAGGATGTAACAGAAAACTTCAAGCAAAATTCTGCCCTCCCGGTCATCCCTTTTTACTTGAAAGCGCTACTTAGACTTTCCTTGTCCTCCTTTTGTCTGAAGTCAAATATGTTTTGAAAACAAAACAAAACACTTGAAATGGCAATTTTGGAGCTTCCCCCTTGCAAAGCTCTTCCTCCTTCAGATGCCGAGAACCAGCCCCCCCTCCCAAACCAGCTTAAAAATCCTGTTCTGAGGCTTCCTTCGCCTGTTTATCTTGAAAGCAATGCAAAGTGAGGGTACATATTTTTTATGGATTAATTTGTTTTGTTTGCAGCTGGTTATCGTCCTGCTCTGGAATAGTCATGTCGCATTACAGGGAGCAATGTGCCGTTTTCTAGATGTTATCGTTATGGCCTTTTAGTTAAGAATTACCACTACTATTACAGCAACGACAAGGAAATACACTCCCACTCATTGCTGTGATAAGATGCCTCACATCCTCCTCCTTGCGATGGCTTCCTTAACGTTCCACTTCTCCGATGGAGACATATTTGCAGCAACGATAACAATTTTCAAAAAGAAACTCACAAAATGTGCACACAATTTTTTTTTTAAGGCTTCTGATTTCCTCCCAACAAAACTGTCACTGAAGCTAGTAACCACATTTAGCAGAAATGATTAGCGATGTGTGACAAATTTACAGCAAAATGCACAGCAAAACTGGATATGTTTTTCTTTTCATCAGCTGTATGAAAAGCAAAGTCAGGGGAGAACGTGTTTTTCTCTCTCTTTCTGCCTGACAGAATACTTCAAATTTTAAGATACGGGAGTATAACTTCTGAATAATGTTTCTGTTAAAGTAGCAGCCGATTTTTTTAATAGAGAAAGCACATTGTTGATGGTAATCAGATGTCAGTGGCCGTTGGTTGGCATCATTAGTCAACAGGAATGAGATATCTTCGCCTATAATAACAAAAAGGTAGAAAAAACCCACTGTTGGTTTTCCAACAATTTGTAGGTCAGAATTCTTGAAGAGAGGAGAAAAAGTGTTTGCACCCTCAGTTCGCATGTTGAATTTAATAATAAACCCCAACAGATCAGTCTAGAAATATATAAAAGTTTAAATTCAACAAATACTCAGTAATAGCGGTGGCTTATCCAGATCAACTTGAAATATGGTAATGAAGGAAAGGGAAGTAATTCTGTTGGTTTAGATGTCCGTCATACATGAGTTTTGGTAAGAGTATTGAAATAAAAGGTTTCTGTGTCTTTGTTTCTGGTCTTTCCACAAAAATGGACTGTGTTTATCCCAGCTGGGTAACTATTCCTTGGATCATCAGAAGGAATTGATATCCCGTGCTTAGATTAGCATTGTGTCTTCGGGCCTTGAGGATTGTAGGTGGCTTTTGCCAGAAGAGCATCAAGGTTGTTTTGGTGTTTCTTTGTTGTTTAAATCACTGTCTGGTGGTGGTTATTACTCTCTGATTTATAATGCACTATATAATTTCACTTTATTTAAGTCAAGGGAAGAAAAAGCAATAATTGTTTGGTTCCTATTAATAGGTAGTGTTTCTTAAGGGTAAGCTCTCTATGGAATAATTAAACCGTTATTTGGCTATCACTTACAGATTACACGTTTTAGATGAATATTCTTTAATATAGCTTGTAAACAACAGGTTTAGTGTTGAAAACAGGTAAATTTATATCTCATAGACTCAATATAAAAACCTGAACAGAGTTAATGAAACACTGACTCTGACGAGCAAAGGTACATCCTATATTGGGAGGAGGTTATCGGCAGCAGAATGGAAAAAGATGAGGGGTGAAGTATGTAGAGGCCTCAATCTAAAGTGAGTTAATATTAAAATTATGTCTGGAAGTAATTTAAATCCCACAGTAGTGGTTAAATAGTGGAAAAGCTATAAAATTTAAGGAGGATATTGGTCTATCAGTTTTGTTGGATGGAGGGAATGTAAAGGTGTCGAACAACTTTGGGAAATTATAACACACATGTACATGACGTGAGATTGTTGTTAAATGCCAGACCTTCCCTGGAGCTGCAGTACTTCATTTGTGCTTCAGGAAAGGCTTATCAAGATAAAAGAAGTGTTATGGGGTAGGTTGGCTGCTTTTTGTTGGTATAATGAATGTCCCAGTCGATACTCTAGGCTGGAAGTGGATTTCTCATTTTCATACTTCAGTTCTTATTGAAAAATATCTTGGGTAGTACAGTGGTGCAAGAGGCTGAAAATCAGGTCCAGAACATGTTGCACCATAAAGAAGATCTATGTAAGTTACAACAGTAATAACGTGTAAGTTCTGTGTTATACAATGCTGTTGTTTTTTAAGTTTAGAAGGATGAATACTGAAGCATCATGACTGTATTTGGTTTCTTTAAGCCTGTATTTTTGACTGTATTTTCAGGGAATTAACTGTAACAGCAAAAATTGTGTGCTTTGTCTGTGAATTTGTGTCTATCATATTGTGTCACCGTGAGGTCTTTGATAAATTTAAGTTTTGATTTGAATTGAGATGTGTTTAATCACAGATACCGTATAGTTTTACTCTTGTAGGTTTATGCAGACAAAGAAAATAACACGTATAAAGGGAGGTGACAAAATGGAAGAAAATTAAAGGAGGAGAGCGTCCGTGACAGCTCACATCATCACTTTGGCCCAGGGAAAGGCCTCCTCTTCAGGGAGGAATTGAAGAGATACCAATCTCAAAGGCTACGCTAAAATGCCATGTAAGGGTAATACGTAACGATCATAGTGTGCTCCCATCAGTAATCTTCCACTGATGTCGGGGTGTGGGATTGTTTTTGACGGTTTCCCATCCTGAAAACTTCGATGCTGTTCCTCATCTGTCTTGCAAGGATGTTGTGTTTACCAGGGAATGCACGTACAGTGACTTCTGAAAGATGCTCTAGAGTGCAAAGAATTATTGCATTGTTTTTATTCATGACTTGAGATGGGTTTTAGTTAGTTGCATGCCTTTGTATGCTGCATATTGGGTTTTTGTAGCAACGTCTGTGTTCTCTGGGTACCTAAGCAGAGATTCTCATTTTAATGCTACATAATTCAAATGCTGGATTCATACCAAATTCACCTCCTCCACACATTTTAACTGCATTATTAATAATAATATGGTTGATTGCTGATGCTATATATTTGTTTTCTAAAGAGCTCGTTGAGAAGCTGGGCGTGTTAATAAGGTATGGTGTGTTTCTCCTGTGTTCTCAGCAAGGCTCCTGCCTGTAGCACGCAACTGGCACTGCCCATATTCTCTTTTCACTGCTACTAGGCAGAGCACGCAGGCATTTTCAATTCACTGGATCATTCACAAGTTACCTCCAACCCAACCTTGTCATTGCAATTAGTCACACTTACAGTGTATGCTTTTATGTGCTGTATCTTGCCAAAGTCTCATCACGCCAGGCCAGTGCCACAGGGTACTAGACAACAACAAAGATCTCAAGCATAGTTTAAAAGGTAGCACTATAAAAGAGAAAAATAATGGCTGCAATCACCGCTAGACACCCTGTTCCCACAGATCCTGCAGCCTCTTTTAATTTCGAACTAAAGCTAAGTTGTATGAGTGACTACCTTCCCCACTGCCACCATATGCCCAATGTATCTGGCACCCTGTCCAGCAAGGCAGGGAGGGAGAGGAGAAGCCCTGGCACAGTATATCTGAAGGGAATATGCTGGGCACTGTTTCAATGTGAAAAATGTTTGAGGAGACTGTCTCTAATCACCTTTTGGCTAACAATTTGTGAGAATTAGGATGGTGTTATGAATGGACCTCTGGCTGTGTAAAGTTCCCAGCTTTGCCACAGATTTCTGGGATGTCCTTGGACGAACCATCAAAGGTTACTTTATCTCTTGTTGGAAGCGCTGAGGTTACGCTGTTGCTTGAAGAGAAAAAAGGCGAGAACCAAGTAGGTCTCCTTTTCCCCTGCTCTTTGTCCGCAAAATGAGAGAGTCATAATTTTATCATTATCCTTTCGCATCTGTCTTTTTGGTACTCGAATTTGTACCTTAGCGTGTTTTCCTGCCGTCCCTAACCTAATGGTTTCTTGGGCCCAGCTTTGACCTTTGGGCCATGAAACTTTACGCTAGTTTCTGTCAAGAGAAGCTGTTACATTGTCAAGCGCCTTCTGTGAAGACTTAAGGCTAGATCGTGTGCCGCTTCCTCTCCTGACGTCTCCAGTTTTGAATCCCTTTTGTGAAGCTGGGTAAATCTTTCTTTTCTGTCAGCACAGGTTAGGTGTGATAATGATTTGGTTACGTAAACACCCGTGTGAGTTTTGGCACAGAATGTATGCAAGCCTAAATACAGCAGGTTGCAATTCTGTGCCAAGGAATAGCTGCCTTGAGGTTCCCTCTTACACGTCTCCTTTTGTCCTCATAGGAGTATGGCGAAGCTGCTTTCTTCAGATTGCAGTAAGTTGTGCTGAATTCCTCTCTCGGAGAAAACAAATACCGAACCAAATGAGCAGGGAGGTTTCTTTGAGAGCAAGAGCTTTGGTGGAGGTTGGAGGAGGATGGCTGTCCTCAGGGACGGCATTTGCAACCCCATCCCCAGGGGTGTGATGTTATGGCAGACTAGACAGTGCTGCAGGAGGTACAGGAGGAGCCACTTCATCGGAGACGTGGCTCGTTAGCCAGTGGGTCTGCCCTGTTGCTGTTACTCGGTAGTAATTAAAGCCAGTTGGCCATGGATAGCACTCAGTGAATTTATCCACGTGGGTTTTCTCTAACTGATAGAACTATAACAAGGCTAACATCGCAATGCCTGCGTGCAGGACAGGGCCAGCTGTCTGCAGACTCTGTCTGATCCAAGGCGGGTTGCTCAGCGCTGGGAAGGAGGAAAGTCTCTGTATGCTGTAGAAGTACGTGTCTCCTTGCTGCCTCTTCACTTCCCCTCCTTTTCATGCAGACGTCGGTGCCGGCAATATGCGTAGCTTTGGATAGAGGCTGGTGTGCTACTGGGAGAGAAGTGAACCCAGATGTGCGTGTGTAGGTACCAGTTCAGCGTTATCTTCTGGGCAGGTTGCGCACAGGTGTAGTGACGTTGCCCAGCCCCAGCCGTGCTGGGACACCGTAAATTACAGTTCGAAGTTTAACCTCAGGGTCACCCAGCTTAGGCAAAGACTTTCAGGCAGGCGATGGATTTTTGGGAGTGCTGTAGTGTCTGCAGAAGCTAGTAAGACCCATTTTTTGTGGCCCCAGTTAAGCGAGAGGTGTGAATGTTCTGTTGTTAACTCTTCTGTGGCATGAGGTTTTTCTTGCCTCATAAAAAAGCAGAGGGGTGGTCTGAGGGCACCCTGCGTTGGGTGTTCGTGCTCTGCCTTGAACTGCAGCGAGGGGCTCCTTTGCTTCATTTTGCTCCACCTGACTGCCGTTCTGTGCGTGTATCTCTTATACGAGAGACAGAGTGTTTCTCTAATAAGATTAGGCCCGGACTTTTTGTTGCTGCCTCTCAAGTTTCTGTTGACATGTTTTCAGATTGTAGGCATCTGCTCGAATATGCTTCCTGCAAACAGGCTCTGCTGCCCTCTCCCCTCCTGAAAAATTAAAGGGTTGAAAAACGACGATGCCATTGAAGTCCTTGGATTGGTTTTTTTAAGATATGTAGGATCTCATTCCAGATAATATTCTGAAGATGCTTTTTTTTAATGATTTGGTCAACGATTTACAGCAAGAAAAGGTTAAATATTGATGAGAGACTACTGTAATTGCACTTTTGAGGACTAGTGCTGCGAGTGATTAGACGCATGATTGAAAAGCATACGTTGGCTCCACAAACACAGCTTAACCTACCTGTATATTTTCAGTAAGAAATAATGTCTCCTATTTCTAAGAGAAGGGGGGGAAAAAAACCCAACCTAACCCTGCTGTTTTAAGCTATATACAAATGATAAAAGCAAAGACATCAAAGTGTGCAGCCTTTCAACTCATGCTCAATTAGAATAAAAGTTTTTGGTTGCTGTTTTAAACATTTATGGCTAACTAACTGTGACAGCATCTCAGCTCTGCAAATGGGATGATTTTGGATTGACTTTTGATCTGACTGACAGTTTCTTATACACTTCAGTGTTGGTTTATGGCATACGAGTCTGCATTTGAATCCANAGCAAAGACATCAAAGTGTGCAGCCTTTCAACTCATGCTCAATTAGAATAAAAGTTTTTGGTTGCTGTTTTAAACATTTATGGCTAACTAACTGTGACAGCATCTCAGCTCTGCAAATGGGATGATTTTGGATTGACTTTTGATCTGACTGACAGTTTCTTATACACTTCAGTGTTGGTTTATGGCATACAAGTCTGCATTTGAATCCACATGTGACTAATTAGAAACTGTTTATGGTCTGTATGTATACATTCACACAAGAATAAAAGGTTTTTTCTAAGTGGAGCCACGTTATTAATGAAAGAGCTAATTTAACAAGGTGCTTGAGATGCTATTTTGAAAATGTCTGCGACAAAGATCAAAAACACAAAAAAAGTGTATTTAGCGTAAAGAAGGGGCATAGATGTTAATGTTAATGTCAAATATGTAAATTGTGACAAGGAAGATCTCTTCTAAAAACCCTCTATGGTTTTTTGACCGTTACAGGAAAACAGCAGGTTGAACGACACGTTTTAGAGTACGTTTACAGTTTATGAATATCTCGGTGAGAAATTTCATTGTAGTTTCATTTTTAGCCTTTCTGTATAAAAGGTGACAGAAGAATGTACATCTATGCTAATCTCTTCATCTACCTTTATCGTAAGGGCTCCTGACAACACGCGTGGTACTATAGCGTTTGTGCCACCAAATACATCTGGGGGTTTTGAAGAGTCCGCAAAGAGGAGTGCTAAAATGAATACGAATATAATAACATTTTCTTGATAAAATAATGCTTCCGTGTCACAGAAAACGAAAGTGTCAGCATTCCTTTGTAGGCCTCTCTCAGGCTTAAGAAAGGGTCCGTGACAGTTTCAGCATTGCCTTTAAATATCTTATTGAAATGTAGATTAAGACTGTACATATTATAATAGTTGGAAAGCCTTTTCATTTTAAGTCTTGTAGAAAAGCAAGTATTAAGTATTAACTTTAGCAGTTACATTTTAGCATTTTTCTCAGGTTGATCCCTCCTAGACCTAATATTTAGATTTATTTAAAGAGGCAGTAGATTACCTGACGGTACAGTAGTACAGCATTGTACATTTCCCCGAGTCACCGTAAAGTAAGATTAGCTGTATCTTTTATTAGTGCCCTCTCTCATGTACTTTTTTACAAAGGTATCCGGCGTACACGGATACTGCTCTAATCAGTGATGCCTCAATGTTCTTGCTTTAGCTTATACTATAATTTGGATATTAACTTATTTGAAATAAAAATGATATTGAAATGTGCTCTATAAGCAGGGCTTTTTCAAAATCTTCTGCAACTCAGCAGTAGCCATTGTCTGGTTCTTTTAATTTAATGATGTAAAATGTAGTTCAGCGTAGGTAGTATTTATCAGTCAGCATTCTCTGCTTTCACTTGGTACGTAAACCATTTATCCACTCTATGTATAAAATAATGATATTTGAAATAATTTTGTGGGCCTCAATTTCTGGGTGCTAATTTTGGACTCTTGGAGCTTATTTCTCGGAAAACTCTTAGCCATTAACTTCGCAAAGTCAGTTTCTTGCAGGTGTTGGTGTCCTGCTGTGACATAGCAAAAAATTGAAAGTACCTATAATTATGACTTATTTGTACATCACATGTTTGTAGATACAAATTTCCACCAGAACCCTACTGTAATGAATATGCTTACAGAAATCTTGACTTAAATGTAGTGACCTAGATGTGACAAGGTAGCCTTGTTATCATCGTTATTTCTTACGTAACCCATATGATGTGTATAATGAGGTTGATTTTTGTAAGGCTTAGCTATCAGAAGAATAGCTTTCAGCTGCACAAATGTGATATCGAGCTAATTGGAAGCCAATAAACACACTGTTTATACACTCTGATCTTTCAGAATGCGTCCCTGCTTTAAACAAGTGCAAGAAATATAGTGCTTTAATGACACTTGGGCAGATTCATACTTGCTGAATGTATATAAAGCAATATTTGAATATAGATAAGAAAATATTAGCCTCAGCTCACACGAGATGGGAACTAGACAGCAGAAGAAAATGATTCAGGAAAGAAAAGAGATACAGTCTGAGTGGTGCAGTAACTTGATTCAAAAGAATATTAAAATACTACATGGGAATATCTTGAAGTCCTACGGTAGCAGTTAAGACCCCAGATAGCCAGCATGTAAAATGCAGGAAATGTATGAAAGGTACTGCTAGGCATTTTCACGGTCTTTGAGAATGGTGAGGTATTCAAATATTCCAGAAGATGTTTTCTTTTTCTTTTGAATGCTTGGTTGGAATTTAATGAGACACCTATCCTTGAGTTTGCGTAGTTGGGCTCTGATTCTGCGATGATCTATTGAGAGCAGAAGGAAGTAAAGTTTTGCTGGGGTATTCAGTGGCCGAGTTGAAATGGAAGGGATCTCTCTTTTTTTTAAATGGTGGAATATCTTGCTCAGGACTTTGGGTGTGAGCTGTGTTGGTGTATAAGGAAATAATCGAGTGGCTCTATAGAGCAGTTCTGGAGAAATGTAATGCATACTAGACTTACCGTATTAAGTTGACTGAAAATGTTTGTGATTTTTTCTTACTCTCTTTTTTCCTGTTTCTCCATTCTGTTATTCTTCTGCAAAACCATAGCACTCCATGCTTCATCTGTGAAAATGTAAGAAGCAAAAGATTAGTATCTTCGGGTTATACAGAGAATTGGTTGATTTGGGTAGGAAGTAAAACAGAAAAAAACAGATCTTTTGTTTTGATGAATTTTGTACTTTTGGGAAAAGTTCCAAATGACTTACTGGGTCTTCAAAGAACTTTCAGTTGTGACTAAAGAACATGATTTCTTGTAATTAGCTTGAAATGACATGGAAGAGCATAATTTTGCATATCCTTAGTCATGCAACTGCACTCAGTCCTCTGGTAGGCATTTGTACCCCAATGCATAGTGCAGTTTTATGCATTCTCTTTTTAGAAGAATGTTCAGCTCAGTGCTTTGCAAGAATTCATGGAAAGAGTTGTCGGGATTTTTTTTTCCACTCAGCCTTGAAATGCACGTGAAAATGTTTGTTTAAAATGGTGTAACACTTTAATAGCACCGATAAAATTGGTGTGATTACTCTGGATTTATATTCAATATGAGACAGAACTTTGTCCTCCTGATCTTACTTTGAGGTTCAGCTAAACTGAAAGTTGAAATGAAGCGCACTTGGAAATGTTGTATTTGGTATCAAGCCAAAGCCATGAAACATAATTGAATTTCCCATAGTTTTGATAAAAAAACCATAAATAGCTCCAGGCTCGCTGAAGCTGAATCCAGAGATTTCTGGCAGCCATACATGAGGAATTCTTGGAAAAAAAAAAAAATTGGGAATTCAGCAAATTTTGCGTGAACTTGGACTGAGATTTAATTGCAAAATCCAAAACCAAGCAAAATCTGTCTTGTTCTCAGTTACATAACAAAGTTTGACCAGGGTCTCACCAGAACTGATCATTTTTGGTGGATCCTGATCAATTATGATGCGATTATTACATTTTATTACAAGCTATGCCCTGAGTGTGGTCAGAAATACTTTGTGGCGGTTACTAAAATAGGAAGTTATACAGCATTATGATTAAGTTGCCTATTTTAAGAAAGTTGTTTGTTTTTCTGCTTGTTGAGACAGAGATTTCCAGCTCTTAATCTATACTGCTAAACTTTTTGAGTTGGGGTCTGTTTTTTCTCAAAGTCACGTAATTGTCTTACATAATTTTTAAGCATTTGTTATCTGGTAAGGCAGATGGGAACATTCAAGAAAGCAAACCTCTTGAAAATAGTAAAAATTATGACTGAATATTAAGTAAGGATTTTTTGTAGCTCCGTAAGATTTTTCTGTGTGCTCTTGTGCTCCCTCTACTGACTCTGCACCTGGGAATGACAAACAGAACTGCTAGTGCGGTGAACTTTCCCATTGACATTGCTGGGGAAGAAAAAGTCTGACTTAGTTGCAGCGTTCTGCTTTTCTTCTTGCAGTCTTGGAAGCACAGGAGGGGAAAATAAGTCAGTGTTTACAGATGGAGAAAATCATCCACTTATTTCAATACCTGGAAGAAGCTGTGAGCACTGAGGGAACAGGTGAAGAGGCCAGAGACATTGATAATTGACTTTGTGAGATTCTATGGAGAAGTAAAGGAATACAGAAGCTGTTGGAGGAAGTTCGCAGTGCATGCATAGAATGGCCGTGCCATTTGGTGTGTCTGTACAGTCCCATCAAACTCCTGGAAATTCTTCAGAGCGGTCATTGAAATCCATAGTGAAATTTTGATGTTGGAGTCAGTATGACCTTTATTTCACTCCAGTGACTGAAGAACTTTGAATTCATAAGCATCAAAGACTAAAATAAAGATCTCTTAACTTGTTTCGATCCAAGCTGCTTTCGGTCAACAAAAATGTTATGTAAAATGTGACTGATTCAATGGAAACATCTCTTCTGAGTACACTTTTGATTTTCCTCAGTGTGGTCAAAAGCCTTGATGGGTTCTGGATTTTGACTCTGTTGGAGTGAGCCTCAGAGACATTGGAAGGTGGTTTCAGTCCAAATTGTTCATTTCACTTGTGCAATAAAAAAATTCCAATAATTTGAAAAATAAAGCATGTGGTTTCCACTTCTGTTTTTTTCTTAGCCTACATATGTTTTTTTTTTCCTTTGATCAGTGACTGATGATGGGATTAATTCTGGGAATAAGAATACTTTGCAAGCAGGGATGGTAAATCTGTCCTTGGATTATTGGTGGTACATTTGAACTTCTGTTTTAATCTGTAGAAAGCTGTAATTCCTGTATGTTTTTCTGTCAGTTTAGTAATCATACGAGTTGATTACCTGCAAGATGACGTGAAACTCCTGTGACATGCTTCGTGTTTTGCGTGGAGGCACACGGGTTGTGTTTCATCTCCCTGACTTTATCTGTCTGTACTGTGGATGCTTATAGGTGACCCAGTCGTTCGGGGTACCTTGACAATCAGCAGAGAGGAATATTAACTTCTGAGTTGTGGCTCATGTAATGCATTTTGGGACTGAGTTGGCCACAGGTACCTACCCAATGAGGAGCTCTTGTCTAAGCTCCTGCTACAGCTTCTGGGGGTTGTGTGCTCCGTACGTGTGTCCTGTGTCGTGTAAGGCACAGAGCATTAGGTTTGGGCAACTGAGTTGAGCTCTAGATTTGGTCCTTGCAATTAAAACAAATTACTTCCTAGAGGTATCTTCTTCTGTCTGTTGACTATTGAGGGCGTTACAAATGACCAGCACATATCTTGTTAGGTGAAGGAAACTTCATCACTTGCGTATGTGTGACTAGCCAGTGTGTTATGCTGCTGTGTTTTGGGGCGGGTGTTTTTGTTCTTTTTTGATGTTTAGGTTCTTTAAATTTTAGCTCTTTCTGATGTTTCGTTTTTCCAGTTGCCTTGGGGGAATTCTGGCACCCTGGTGCCAGCTCATGATAGTTTTATTTCTAAATGAACCCAGAACTCAAGCACTGAAAACACACATCTGTAAGGCTGACAGTAACCACAGTGTGTACAATTATTGGATTCCTGTCATAATGCCGTAATATAAATTTTGAAATGTCCCTAATGTGATTCTGGAATAAAATTTTTAAAAATATGTATTACGAATAGAGGTATGTGAGACTTGTGCTCCTGAATGACTTTGACATTAAAATGTGGTTTTACTGGAGGATTTTGAAACACTTGGCATGCACCCAGCAACTTTGAAATATTTTCTATTTAAAGACTGAAGCTAGGTAATGCAAGTGTCAGGTTTAACTGGGACATTGTAGAAAAACGTGAGAGACTGAATCTAATCTGTACTTGAAATTCTCCAGGTTGATTTGTCTAATTTGATTTTTGCCACAAGTATCAGTCTTCCCTATTCCTGCTGTGCTGGGACTGGAGAAGGGGCCACCCTGGGTGGTTCTCCTTCAGCCAGAGGTGAAAATTTACTGCAGATGCTGCTCTTAGGTCATGCGCAGTGACCAGCTTGAAGTGTGAATCCGTCACTTGCCTAACAATTTGCCATACAAAAGTCGTCCCAGATTGCTTTTCCCTTTTGCTACTTCTCCCAAAGGCCCTAGTGGTAACCTGTAGCTGATGCCAGGATCACAAGACTCAGAAATACATATTTCAATATAATTTTGTCTTACATGAACTAAGAAAAAAATTTCTTAATTAAACCGCAAATACTTAAATTCTTACAGGATTTATAATTAATTGATATATTTAATCTTAGATAAAGATTATATCAAGATTTATGAATCTACTGCCTAGTTTTGACCTGAACTAGTCATTTATTAGGACCATAAAATAGTTTTTCTAAATTGTCTTGCTTTCCATGTGAAGCACCTGTAGTAAGCAAACTTTACAGAGAAAGGAAAAAAAAAAAAAACCCTTGAAACTCATAAATAAAGTATTTGGGTTTCAAATAACTCATCTGGGACCCTATAATATATGCACCAAAATTTTATTGAAATAATAAATTTGGGATGTCTGACTTATTTTTCAGGTGGATCAGGCATTCTTTGTTTTAATCCTTGACCCTCCCTTTTAATTGCTGTAGACTTCAGGCTTCTCTTCTCCGTTTGCAATGTTTACTAGGCTGCTAGTTACATGTGATAGTGGTTTAGAGCTACTTCAGGTACAGTTTATCTGTCTCTGCCCAGGGGTGACTGATCTGCTTTAAAGAAGGAGTTTGGAGCCGATTCGTGCATGTGACTGACTTGTGCTACGGATCAGCACTGTAAATGGCACGTTCGATTTCAGATCGTTTAGTAGTATACTAAGCATAGGCTTGGGTTTAAGATTTATCTTTTAACTAAGAAAAGTCGTTCTTTTTCCAAATAATATATATTTTTTTTTTAAAAAAAAAAGACAGTTGTTTGTTTCTTCTCGCAAGTATATAGTGTTAGACTACATCCTGGGAAAGAAAAGTGGCTATGAAATGGACGTCGAGAAGAGGTATATGACAGGAAATTTGTCCCAAGTCTGTGTTTAATCACATTCACAGCCAAGTATGTTGTGTAAATGCACGTTCTGAATGAAATCCTGCTCATATTCAAGTTGGTAGCAGGTTTCCCTTCTCACCTCACTGAGACCAGTCCGTCCTCGTCCCTGCACACAAAGATAAACCAGAAACTGGGCTATGTCTCGTAAGAACAAACTTCCTTGCAAAGTTACGATAACTTCTGCCCAGGGCCAAAAATTCAATATCGTCTGCCTTCATTGCTTTCCTCCTTCTTCATCTAGTGAAAAGTAGGATGTAGAGTGGCATCAAAAGGGAAGGGGAAGAAAAATGTCTTATATTGGTTAAGATTTGAGTCAACTTTCAGGGATAGGTTGAAGTAAGTTTCTCCCCTCCATGTTAGCTACTGCAGATGAGGTTTTCCTCCTTGTTGCACTTGGCTTTACACAAATGTAACTGATAAATCCTTCAATTTTTTCTTTCTTTTGGAAGAATATATTTAATTATAATTGTCAAAATAGTCTGCGATGACCCTGCTTGTGCAGGTAGAGTGATGTTTGTTTTGACTCCTTTATATTTAGTTTTGCAAGTGTTAAAACAGTAACGAAGCGATTCTTTATTATTTCTCTCTCTGATAACCTTTCTGTCTCGTAAATAATAATAAAAAGTGAGTCCTCGATACCTTGCAGCTTTTACCTCTAAGGTGTCTGTAAGAGGAGTCAGCGTATTGCCTCGAGGGAGTAGATTAAAGGGAAAATGAGTGTGTTTCTGCTTGCTTTCTTGGCTCATTGCTTTATGGATATGTGGGATCTTAAAAAATAAATGGTGGTCAGAAAAGAACAAACACATTTATTAGAGCAGTTAGAAAAAGACACTGTTTTGCTGTTTGCCAAGGTCCTTCTGAATAGCATGTTTGGCAGCTACCAAATGACATGGCCTGCACAGAGCTGATTTTGACGAAGCCTCTGGGATGTGTTAAAAAGTAAACCAGAGCAAATCACGTACTGGAAAGCATAACTCAATCAAGGAAAAATGTATGATTAAGGGCGACATGGGCAAGGAAAGCTTTGCCAGAGCTCAGGGTAAATATTTGTATCAGTGTGAAGTGAAAGCTTCACATCGCTGATGTCAAGCAGCTGGAATTTTCATTGTTTATAAACTTTTGTTGTTACAGTTGGATTTTGGCAGAAAAGGTACCAAAGAAGGAACAGTTTCCCAGCAAGAAAGTTTTGAGTTTTGATAAAATAGCTTGAACAGATAGGAACGCAAAGTTGCGAATTTTCTATGCCTTTTTTTTTTTTTAAAATAGCATCGCGTGTGACCACCAGTTGCCTCGGTACGTGCAGTTGACTTGCCCCGCTGGAGTTTTCCGAGCGTGTTTGCATGTTGTGCGGGCGAAAAAGAGCGATGCCGAGGATGACCGCCGTCGTCCTCTTCTGAAGGCAAATAGCAGCCATCAAATTGTGAGGTTTAGTTGCTTTAACAACTACGGCTCTAGCTTGTTCTGAGTCCAGAGTTCATTTTTCTTCAGAGAACATTGCCAGTATGAGTCAAATATTTTCATGAGAGAAAAAATATGACCTACTTGGGGACTAAATCCAATTCTTTGGATTCTGTCCAGGAGCCTTAAGAAGATAAACTAGTATGCCTCCTTTCCCCACCCCTTAGCCCCAATGCACTTAAACTGCAGCTATGGACATGTGTTTTTATATTTTGTGCCATATTTTATTCGGTGAGTTGTTTTGTTAGAGTAGTTTAAGGATTTTAGAGCTACATATTTAATCTGTAGTCATTTCATTTGGGGGGTAAGATTTTTTTTTTTATTCTATATGAAGTGCGAGTCTGGTTTTGGCTACTGTACTCTACCTTGGGTGCATCTTTGTACTGCAGGATGGAAATGATTTGTACAGAAGTTCAGTCCCTGGGAGCGGACGTTTTTAACGTTAGGGGTTCTTGTGATACTGCTCGTCATCTGGGTCGTGATCCCAAAAGCTTCTTACGGGGCTGGTCTCTAGCGTTTTTTGTGGGTGAATTTGCAGCTGAGCGGCTGGTTCTTTCAAGAAGAAGGGCGAAACTAAGGTATTGCAAAGGCCCATTGGGAGAAAAAACATTTAAAAAAATTTTAAAAAGTTTATGTCGGTTAAAACTCTGAGACTGGTGATTAGGTTCCCAGGTAAGGAGCTATTGAGCTTTAAAGGAACCTGGGCTCTGCTGAAAAGGTCGTTGTGCGTGTGTCTGAAGTGTACGCCCTCCGTTATGCACGTACGTGAAGGTGCTTCAATTACAAGAGCTCTGTGTTGTTTTTTTTTATTGTCAGAGTAAACCAGGGGCTATCCCTGCCAATGAAAAACAGGACTCTGCAAGAACCTAACAACATTACCCAGCTGCAGTAAGAATAGAAATCAAGCCCCTGCTGGTATAATTAAGAAATCTTCGCTTCCAGTCCCTGGGCTTTAGAGACCTGGATCACTAACTAATTCCAATTTAGAGAGCTTTTTTGATAAGAGCTTTTGTAAACTAGGAAATAAGCTGAGAATGAAAACTTTTCATTGCAAGTATTTTAGCTACACACTCAGCCTGTTCAGTGTTATTTAATGTTTGGTTTGTCCTGGAGGGAAATCAGATATATCAGCATTCAATTGAAGAAATACAGTGTACTCGTTCTCCTAAGGGTTTTGTGAAGGGAAAAAAAAGAAAAAAAACAAAACAAAAAAAAGTGGCACTCATCCATGATCTCCGATCTTACGTTTGGAAAAACCCAGCAATTTCATTCATAAATGTGGGGCCTGGCCATGCTGTCTTATGGCAGAGTCACCTCCTGAGACTCCTGGCCGCTCAGAGCTCTGGATAATGTAGGGGTAGAAACTCAGCCTGGGCGCAGATGGATGTTTGGCTGAATTTAATACCTTTCTTTCTGCAACATGAACTCCACAGAGTTGATTCTGCTCTTGTTTGTACTGGTCTGGCAGCTCGGCGGGAGCTGGGGTACAGGGGTTGCTCTGGTTGACAGTAATGGGTGTTTTTTGTCTTGGGTGGTTTTTTTTTCCTCCAAATAAGATTAAATGCATATTTATTGATCTGTTTTTCTCTAAATGGGAAGTAGTTTGTAGAGAATAAAAATTCTCAGAAGATTAACTGAACATCTGCTTTTTTTAATACAGGTGGATACTCTTTCTTTGTGTTTTCATGACAGCTTCTATTTTACTCATCTCTCATTCTTGTTTCACGTTTTTTAGGTTTTTTTCATTCTTCACCAGTTAGGGGCTCCTTCTGCTGCAGTTTCTTTGAAACAGCATGCAAACTTGGTACTACTTCTGTGATTCAGACCTTGTAACCCACACATTGCAGGAGGTTTAAACACACTGGTGAGATCACCCACCCACTCATTACTTACTATTATTTTATGCATCATAGTGTAACAGGTCAAGTATCTGCCTCGTGGAAGTGTACGTCGAGAAACCTGTTGCGAGAGTGCTGCGCAGGAGATGGAACAGTGTATTCTAACACTGCTGTTGACGTCCGAATCGCTCACTCTTTTCTATTTGCTTTCTCACCTAGGATGCAAGAATGCTAATACCTACTACCGTTTGAAAGTTATGTAAATTTTGGACATAGTGGACCATGAAGTGAGCTAATAATGCTCATTAAAAAATTCTTGCAAGAGGTGGAGAATTTTTAAATGGCGAATCTGCCATTCTTTATCCGTCGAGCGTGTAAGAGGGTTTTTGTTTTAGTAGCACTTAAGAATAGCACTTAAGAACCTTTTATAAATAAGTTAACAAATGAGTGATCTCCTGCCTTATTCATAGTGAGGTCTTCCTTCTGTGTCTCACTGCATTCTTCTTGCTCCCCCTTAAGACCATACCTCCCTCCATCTCGTTTGGTGAACATCAAGGCTGTCTCTGAGTCTGTCACCCCCATTGCTTGTATTGCTTCTCTGACTTGTTTTTTTAAAGCAGCAGCCTAAGGAGATGATCTCCTGATCGTGGCTTGGTTACTCCTGTTCTGCAGAGGTTTCTGAGCAGTGTAATCCAGCTGATGTAAACCAGATTGGCCTTGCTGTCTGGGATGAGAAGAAATGCTGCTCGTGAGTATCCCTGGGGTGATGGAAGGAGGAAAGGAGGCAAGCTTACAAAATCTGCTGTATATCCTAATTTTTGTCTTTCCGAACAACGTTATGGTAGGAATCAAAATGTAGGAAATTCTCTAACGGAAGAGGGCTTCTACCTCTTAACGGACCTGGTGCTGCCCTTCTCAAGAGACTGGAATATTAAATGGAGCACACTGGGGTTTGTATCTAGCACAGGGGTTTGTATGACTCTGAGTTCAAACACAAAGGAACGCAGTACGTACAAAGTACCTGTTTATTCTTTTTTTGATTTCTTCTACCACTTAAGGGGCGCCCAGCATACTTGCAGAACTCCTTGTATAAGGCCTTCTGTGAGGTGGTGGAAAATGAATGAAGGTGTTGCCCAGGAGATGGGCAGTGCCTGCTAACATTCTAGCCCCTTCTGGATCTGGAGGAGATGAGTTTTGGGTGTAGGCATGTACCGTTCACCCAGGTGGTAGCACTGCCTTCTGCAGGCTCTCATGACTGGTGTGGGGAGAGCGGCCTTGTAGCTGGGGACTTGACCAAATAAGCTTCTGAATACCGATGGTTGCCGTCACCAGCTTTTCTCAGGAAGGATTGTGATCTCCTCCGTAGAGGAGCTGCATCCCAGGTAATGAGACAGCAGGAACAACCTGGGCGAAAACCCACCGTGCAAGCTGCCACGGGGCTAAAAGCGCTGGCTGGTGCTGACTTTGGCCCTGCTGCCTCCTGGAGCTCTACCGAAACACAGCGCGGCCATGAGAGTGACCCAGGCTGGTGACCAGGCTTCAGCCACAGTGACCATTTACTTGGGCGTGCAGCCCCCCCATGTGATCCAGTACTTTGCATCAAACATGTATGTTCTGCAGGAGATACACTATTGTATGCAACTCATGTCAAAAGCTTGAATCAGTGTCTAAGACGGGGGGGGGGGGGGGGTTTGAGTAAGTGGGAAATAGGGATGATTTTTCTTGATGCTTTCAGAGGCTGGCTACTGCTTCTAAAAGTTACAACCCCAATAATGTTAGAGCCTTGAATTATTTTTTTTTTTAAGAAGGGCAAGAATACAACTTAGACAAACATTTTTTTTTTCGTGGAATGATGAAACTGCTGCTCTGCAATCAAACTGCAATAAAAATGTGAAATACTGTCAGATGATATGAAGCTGGTGCAAATGAAAGCCAGCGATACAGACAGAATCCTAAAATAAATTCCAGGAAAAAGCAGACTATTTACTTTCAAAATACAGAAAGCGAAGTAACCTTAAAAAAGTACTTGGACAATGCAGTAGTTTTACCCACATTCGCATTCAGCTGCAATACAAATGCGGATCTTTTTGCGGTGAAAATAATTATTTTTAAAAAAATAAAAAAAAAAAATGAATTGAAACAAAAAGACTCCCGGAGCAGCCAGCGGAGGAAAGCCAGGGCCGCTCGCAGCTGCCGGAGTCAGCGTTGCGAAGGGGACTGTAGGTGGAGCTCGGCTCTGCGATTCCTCGCTGCCGCCTCCACAATGAAGCGATTGTTTCCCATCTCCGCTCGGCAATTCCTCCTTCCCTCTCTGCGTGCTTTTTGGTCGCATGTTCTATTTATTTTAATGTATACCTTTGCGCAGAGCCTGTCTCCAAGTGGTTAGATACCCCGTTGATATGTGGTCTTCAAGGCGGGGGGAGGAGCGCAGCCTATTCCCATGGCACCCGTGGGCTTTGTGGAGCCAAAAAAACCTTCTCAGGAACACCTAATCCTTGGGCTCCCTCCAAGTACCACAATCTCTCCGCACAACTGACATGGGCCGCTTGGGACACTTGAGGGCTTTAGGTGTGTCTCTCTGAAGTCAGCCACAGCCGAGCATGAGGCAAATGTGCCCAGACCAAAGAAAATAAATTATGCGGGCTCCAATTTTCAGCAGTTACGAAGTATTAGATTACACATCTGAAGAATTCGCCCTGGGATTAACCATTTCGAACCTGCACGGAATGTTGTGGTGGCTGCTCACGGAGGAGCGGTGCTGCCCGCGGTTCAGAGGCGTGTGGGTCGTTGATCCCAAGGCCGGAGTGCTAATTGAAATATGTGTCGTAATTAACCGTTAACAGTAAAAGGGGAGAGCGGGAACAAGGGGAAGAGAGAGACCTGGTACCTGCGCAAAAGCAGAGCGGGGGGAACGCAAGAAGCAGCTCTGGCTTTTGGCGCTGCTCGGGGCACGTCCCAAGAGGGTCCTGCGTGCCACCGAAGTTTTAAATAAACTGTAAAGTTTTGGACTCCCTTCTGGCATCACGCTAGCATGTGCTTTAGCACAATTGGCACGGCCCCTGTAGCTGCCCCTTCATTCAGGTTTGGAGAAGGTGGTTGCGAGCCAATGCAATTCTGCTGCGTTTCTTGCTAAAAAGCTACTGAGAAGGCCTTAGTTCTTCGTGAGAGATACAAAAAGTACGTCCTGCCCTGCCTCCCTCAAGTATTTCTGGTTCTCCACAACCATCTGTAACATCAAATATCTGGTACATTATGTTGCTGAAACTTGAAGTGTAAACCCCACACTGGCAAAAACAAACGGCTGATTCTTTTTATGCGTGGATTTTTAAAGGTGTTTTCTTAAGCAAATAATTGACTTGTGGAAGCTGTAATAACAAATGCAGTTATTCAGAAGGAGGCTTTGGGCTTGTTCACCCACTCCCCTCTTACTGCGCTAATGAAAGTTTGTAGTCTTCCTGCAAGACGATCTGAAACTACGTTTTGTAGTAGCTCTGGAAGGCTGCTCTGTTGGTGAGCTCCTGAAGCTGATGCACCCATGCTGCTGTCTCCTGGCATATGCAGTTTTCCCATAGATAAAAATCACAGTGTTTGCAGTCATGGCATTTTATTTTATTTTTTTTTTTAATCTTGGAAGGACCTGATCCTGACAGCGGTGCAAAATGGAGTGCTTTGTGTGCATGAAGAGCAAATCTAGGACACGGCGTTTAACCTTTGAGGGCGTGCAGGTTGTGATAAGCCCCCCCGCTAGTTCCTGCCCTGCCTTGCTGGGACTGTGGGGGGCTGCGCGGTGGGTCTCTCCAGGAAGGACAGGACAAATTGTGAGGTTCGTGGATCGTGAGGGTGCTGAGCTGGCCCAGCTGCACAGGCGCCGGCAGGGGAGTGGAAGAGACACGTGCAGATTTTGGAGGTCATTTCTGAGGTTTCAGGAAATGCTTTGGCGTTGTTGTCAGTAGCCTCTGTGGTAGGATGGGAACTACAATGGCCCCATGCACTCCCGGGCTTGCAAAACGCCGTGTGTATCGTTAAACTGCTTTTATGCCTTATACACCTCTTGAAGATGACGTGATCACAGATGAGTATCTCTCTGGCTTGAGAGTGTCTTTCCAAACTCCTTTATTTCTCCTTTCCCTGCCCCAGCGACGTAAGATTTAAAGTAAAAGCTAATTTTCCACGCCTGTATTTTCAGGAAGGCTTTCACTAAAGAATAGGCCTAGTGTTTGAGGGGGAGGCAGTTGTAAACATCAGTAAAAGATAAGGCATGAAGGAAGTATAAATAGCGTTTCTGTATATTTTGTAAGTGGCTTCACAAGTGAAGATGTGTTTCTTTGACAGCAGGATCTTCTCTTTAAAATCTGCTGTAGTAGGGAATGAATTGGGAACTGTACATGCATGTAGGGGGTGTCCTTTTTTTTTTTTTTTAGGAATTGCTTATTTTTTTGATGTTCCTTTCAGTAGTGTGACAGTTTTCCAGGGGTTTTCAAAAACAATTTCATGGATCCACTATTCTGGCTACATTTTTTTCACTAATGCGTGGAGTTAAAATTCACGTAAACTGGGATTCTGGGAGCCGTTGGATGAGAAGACTGAAAACTACAGTACTGGATTAACACCGTGAAAAATGTGAGTCTCTTCTATACCCACAGCAAGCAAATGGGCAGCAAGAACAAACGACTGGTTTCATTGGTTTATAAGAAGCCTGTTAAAATTTTTTTTAGCTGTAACTTAGAGGAATTATCCTGTGGCTATCCTTATGAAACATGTGGGGTTTTTATTAATAGCTCTCACTCCAGTTTTGTATGGGCTGGCTTGGACCTGATTGTAGGAGGCTGCTCTATATGAGCAACCCCTACACAAACTTTTCTCTGGGGTATTGAGGAGGCTTTGGGTGGGCGCACGGGCTCTACCAGGCAGAGCTCAGTGCCCAGCCAGCGCTAGCTGCATGGCCATGCGGGTGTGTGGGCCCACGCAGTGCTCTGCTCGTGAGCAGAGGCTGGTGGCGGGAAACGTCTCTCGTGTTGCCTCCAGACGACATCGTCGTGTCTTTCCTTAAGCAAGAGCCCTTTAGCGACTTCAGGCTTAAGGTTAAAAAGTCTTGACTGGAGTACCGTGCTGAAATGACATAAATTCACCTCTTTATCCTTCCCTTTCCGCCTCCAGCCCGCAAGAGCATGAGGTAGGCCCATGTCAGCCCAGATTTTCAGGTTTAACTCTGAATATATTTCCTTTTGCAGGTTTAAGTCAGGCCCTTAGTGCTCCTTACGTGTCAGTTTAGTGGTGGAATTATTTCTCTCTTTGTGCGTGTGAAGTTCAGAGATCTAGGATGACGTACGCATTGAAGTCAGGGCTTTGTTTATACCCCCAAACTCCCTCAAACTGGAATTCGTCCTTAAAGACCCAGAAAGGGCAGGAATTTTGACTTGGTATACTTTATTGCAAAAAGGCAGAACGCTGTGTTTGCTGGAAGCAGTTTTTGTTGAGACTGTGGTAGCCCGTTCGCTTTACACTTAGCAATTAGGAGAGAAGTTCATTTTTTCTCACCTGACTCGCCAGTGCTATGTGACACTCTGTTGACATCCAAAAAATGAGAAATTCAAAATAATTGCTTTTAGGATCAAAACCAAAGCGTTTCTGGAACATATGAAAATCGGAGTTTTTGTGTGCTGAAAAAAGAGGAAAAGAGGATTTGGGAAGTGTGGAATAGAGCTGTACGCAAGGGCTTTAGTACGGATTAGAACCCCAAAGCATTTGGGCACGTTTGGGTCCGGGCCAGAATGTGACTGAGATGAGGCCAGATGAAAAACCTGGATCTAGAGTATCATCCCAACACCCCCATTTTGATGTTTAGGTCGTTGGTTTGGTTCCAACTTCAGGGCAAGCTGGTATTCCCGTACTCTGGTAGTGAGGGCCGTGAACATATGGATTTCCTAGCGTACTCGGTTGATTTTCCGAAGCTTTCTTGAGCTCCACTTTTGAACCCGATCAAGCCCTTTTGTAGAAGTTGAAAACTGGATCGTAATCAGAGAAATACAACAAATGCATGAACTGGGAGGTAAGGGCTAAGGTGCCTCCTGTGACTTAGTAGATCCAAAAGAGCACCGAGGATATTCTCCCTCCTGTTCTAGGGAAACCACATCCAAGTGGTTTCTTTGCTCTGTTGCCTTTGTAAAGTAGCTATGAGGAAAATTACAGATAAGTCTCAGCCAGAAATTCCATCTGGTATGAGAAGAAGGGGCCAAAGTACAGCTCTTTGAACAGTCAAGACTGCCGTCTGTCTCGACTGAACTGTCTCCTGCCCTCCCCATTGTTGGGAACTTCCGTTCCCTTTGGCTCTTCACATCAGCTTTACTATAGCGCGTCACTATCCACGTAAAAAAAACCCAAAAACCAAAAAACCTGTCAAATCTTGAAGGATTTAGCATAGCATTCACTGCCTCTGTGTAGATGGCCTGCTTGTTTCACTCCCCAGGTTTCTCTGCCATCAGGCTGTGTATGGCCATGCATCCGTACTTCTGTGATGGGAGGGCGGTGATGGGTCATCAGGAGCGAAGTCTGGTGGCCAGAGGAGACTCTTTGGCAGGCCTGTTCTTACAGCTGGTGCTTAGGTTTATGGGCGGTTCCGAATTTTTTTCCCCGAAAAGATTTATTAGTCGCTTTGCTTCTCAATTTTCAACCAAAGTTAGGGCAGAAAAAATTAGTTTTGTGTTAGTTCTGTGTTGAAACTGAAAGAAAACATTCAATATGAGAAGTTACTTGCAGTGGAGAGACTTTGTATGTTTTGAAACTTTAAAGCTGAAAGCTTCCTTGCTTTGTAGAATGCAATTTTTGGTTCATGTGCATTTATTTAAAGACAAGGTCACAAAATGTGAACACTTCTGCAAAGCCTGCGTGTTTTTTTTCCTGAGTAAAGCAGGGTATGGCGGAGATATTGCCCACCTGTAGGCTTTTGGTTTCAGCTGAAGTATTTGCAGGGAGCAGAGCGGAGCAAATGCAGAGGGATCGGATCCCTTCTGGGTGCTCACTTCACCTCCCAGCAGGGCTGTGTTGCACGGAGCTGTACGCTTCGGATGATAGCGACGTAGTGTGCCAGGTGGGAAAATAAAAATGACTGTTGCCCAATGCTGCAATGGCAGCCACCTCACCGCCGATTAAAGAGTTACAAGAAGTTGCGTTCAGGCAGTTTCAGGGCAGCAGGAAAAAGCATGCTCAAAGGTAGGATCAGGCACAGCTGCAACAATATATCCCTGAGGGCATCTAATGTGCCTGGAGTAGAAGTTAAAGGATGTGTTTGAAGAGGTTTAAACCTCTCCTTTTAGCTTTTCTAGGATCCAGCTGGGAAGAAGATTATTCTGGTTCTTACATGGCCACAAATGCATCCACACGTTGCAGCACGGTCATCTCTGCGTCTTTTCTTCCATTATCTTCTCTGTTCTGCTTTGTAAAGAAAAGGTC
>VZSC01018227.1:116452-129595 GCA_013398225.1 Steatornis caripensis | reverse complement strand
TCTAGGGGAGAGCTGAAAGCACAAGTCATTTTGAGTCTTGGAGATGTCATACTCAAAAGTAGCAGGTACCTTCTCATGGAGACAGCACACGGTGGCACTCAGAGCCCAGGTAAGTGCCACAGAAAACCTTAAAAAAATCCTTCCTTTCAGCACCAAACCTTTGGGATCATGAACCAGGACATCTTAAAGAAGCTACTAACCCCAAATTGCTGAGGGATGAAGTCAGGCAACTGCAGTCAGAGTAGACACGTGAGGNCCTTAAAAAAATCCTTCCTTTCAGCACCAAACCTTTGGGATCATGAACCAGGACATCTTAAAGAAGCTACTAACCCCAAATTGCTGAGGGATGAAGTCAGGCAACTGCAGTCAGAGTAGACACGTGAGGAAACGGTGTCGTGCGGCACAGGAGATATACCCTAATCATGAATGTCTGCATCAGACCCTTCTCCTTAAAACATTAGCGTCATCAGAACTACTTCTAGTTCCCTGAGAAGTATTATTGACTCCACAGCCTTGGCCAGAGTTTATTTAAGATCCTCTCCACATGAGAAACAGAACTCCAATTTCCTGTTCCAAGCATGAGGAGCAGTGGTTCAAATGCATTAAGCTCTTGCCTAGACCGTGTCTTGCCAAAAACTAAAGATTAATTATTATTTCTTCCTCGTTAAGTGCAGAATATGTACTTGGCGCTCTGTAAGACATACGGCAAGACAGCATCTACAGCTAATTGCTTTCAGTTTCAATACCTGATCCTTCACAGCCATGCTTTCCTATTCCATTGAAACTTCATTTGAATGAATACGAGTTATTTCGAAGGCAGACAATTTACATAGACAGATTCTGGCATGTATAAGGATTTAAATTACAATTGTCTCAACAGGAGATAGAAAGGAGAACTGACATGGATATACCTGTAAAGGCCAGTAAACAAGAACATAGGAAAGTAAAATTCTGTACTTGCATATTCGCTGTGTTCATAGAGTCAGTTCCTGTTTATAATCATTATACTTTGACTGTTGTTTTTGGTTTGTGGGAAGAAAGAGGAATAGTAACTGAATTTTTTTAACAATAGAATTTGGAAAGAAAATAAGACATCTGTGGTCTCATTGATATCTGAGTGAAGTGAGCAGTGCATTTCCATTAACCTAAATTTAATAGGATCTTAATTTAATTTAATTTAATTTAATTTAATTTAATTCTCAGTTTTCTGTAATGCATTTTTTAACATAGTTTGAAGAGGCTCCAAATTTGAGATGATAAAATGTTTCCAAATAAGATGCAGCCAATATTAAAATAATACTTATCCCTAGAGGTGTATTACAGCAGTTGACACAGATGTCAGACCAGCAGATCTCAAAGCCTGTTGATATTTAGAATGGTTTATTGGTGTGGCTGATACGGCTATGGTGGCAAAGGACTGATGGAGCTGCAGGTAAACTGATCTTTTGTTGGCAAAGCTTAAACTCATTTTCCAGACAGAGGAAGTTATACTAGCAAAAGTTTGTCTGGGCATTATAATTCAATAATCATGAAGAATTTCTGTTATTTGTTTTGTGTGACTCATTCATTAAAGTCCCTGTCTCACCTCCCATGCTGCAGCGTCTATAGCCCAAGTATTGTTACTTTGGGCAGTGGAGAGCAGGTCCCCTGATCGGCTGTGCTAGCACAGAGGGCCCCCCAAACCAGAGAAACGCGACCAGGGTGTGGAGTGTTTATGCTTTCTGCAAAGGTCAGAGACTCACAGAAGTCCCTCTAGAGATATGTTGTCTCTAACTAACTTCAGCCTCTTACCATGTTCCTGCTTTCATTCTATCTCTTAATTATTCAGGAAAAATGAAGATATCTTTATTTTGGTGAGTGTAATCAGGTTTCACAAAGATTTAACTAAGGAATTAATAGCTACTGAATGTTCACTTCAGTGAAACAAATAGTGCAAGAAAATTTGAAATAGTCTGAGGACATGAGAGACGAGCCTGAATGCAAGTAGTAACATGGAAGGAGAGTCCGATGGAGCTTTGCAGTAGGCTGCAAGATGAGAAGTGTAGCTGCTGTGCTGCAATGTTTTCTGTGACCGAAATAAACTATTCAGAAGGCTATACTGAATATGCTCATGTCACTGCTCACACTTGCTGCAATTACTTCTTGGTTGTGATGTCCTATAAATAGCAAGAAAGTGAGATCCACATCCCTGTCAGTCTATGTACTTATACATACATTCTGCAATGTGATAAGAGGGAGGATGCAAGCCCACTGGAATCTGGCTTATTAGGCTTGCTTCCTTTTTTTTTTCACCATTTCTATGTAGAGGGTATGAATTAGGAAAAAAATGTGCCTGAAAAACCTGTTCTTATGTTGTATTAAGGTGATGGTGGTGAAACTACTTTGCCTGCTCCTTGTAATGGAAGGCTTTGTTTTTCAACAACATCAATTGAGGGCATGTCTCTAAAGCACTTTTGTGACCCACTTATTTTTCAGGGGACTGCAACGTATGTTTTCCCTCTTCCACTTTTTAATATTTTGGTCTCTGGTGAATCCACATACAAAAGCTTCCTTCCTTTAGTTGGAGTCCACAAATGAAAGGCTTTTCTTTCTCTGATTGCAGATTAGCCTGCCAAGAAACAAACTCGAACTGGAGAATATCACTTTAATTTATTTATGGGATACAGATGACAAGAAAGTCTGTCCACTTCTCAGGCTTTTTGGAAAGCTTTGGGCTGACCCAGCCCAGCAGAGTTCATATGGCAAAGGCAAACCGTGCCAGGAACCAAAGCCAATAGTCATTGCAAACCTCTGAACCAAAACATTCCTTTAGTGCTTGAATTTCCCTATAATTTCTGTAGATTCCCTTTTTGTCAATGAAGCTTGCAGTGGATAACCAGTTTAGTGCAATCAGACTAAACAACTGTGCTATTCATTCAGCAATTAGATGATAGCAGTAATGCATGCTTTATGGTTTCCGTTCTTCATTCTTTCCTTTCTTTTAAAGCCCTTGGAGACAAACGCTGAGATGTTTGGCAAAGAGGAGGCTCTTGCTGAAAAATATCCTGTCTTTACTTTAGGGTTGCTAATAAGTTCTATTCTCAGAGGCAGAACTTCAGATCCACATAGGAAGAAAAGATCAACTAGAGAAAAAGCAACTCTACAGTAATTTTTATATATATGTGAACATTTGCTTTGACCTGTTTAGATGTTGGAGGAAGAGATTTTTTTAAAATCACCAGCAGCATATGGCTTAATTTAGAATAGAATAAGAATATTTTGAATGCAAATATTTTTAGCAGAAATAGAGTGAGATATGTTTACTCTATAAATGACTTGAGAGGAGTGTAGGGCTAAAAGTAAGAATTTTACTGTTATTGCAGAAGATAAATCTTTGTGAAAGGGCAGGCTTCAGTGCTTCAGCTTTCAGTTAGGAGTTTCAGCTTTGGCCAAAATCAGCTATGATTTTTATCCTTTCCTTATTGCTGCACATAACTTCTCTATGTTTGGAAAAAAGGTATCTATATGTACGAAGAACTAGATGACATTGTTAATGATCCCCATTAACTAAGGGGCACAATTTAGCTCTGTGTTTATTAAAAAAAAAGAAAAAAGTTTAATCAAGTAAATAAAAAATGATACAGCTTAGCAAATGTTCTCTTCATATAGTTGGAAAGTAAACTGTTGCTTGTCTACTACCTTTGCATTTTCTTATTCTGGCTGTTCCTCCTCCTTTGTTTTACATCAGTTCTGTCGCTCAGCCACTCTGTGACCTCAGACAGATCAATTGAATTCCCTGTACTATAGTTTTTTTATTTAAGGGCTAATCCCAAACCCATTAAACTCAATGTGGGCTCTGAGACATAAGTACTGGCAGGTTTAGCTGTGGTAGCTGAAAGCATTACAGCACTCAGATGCCTTTGCTATCTCTTTTCAAAGGATTAATTCCCCAATAGCAAGAAAGGAAAGCCAGGATATGAGCCATGTGTCAGTCACCATGGTTTGCAGTACAGAATATTAGATTAAATTGCAATGAAGGTAGATGCTCATTAATAACCTGGACTGTGAAATGTGTCAGTTGAGGCACAGACACGTATCCTGTTCTGTCGTTCTATAATATTGACAACGACCTAAGATAGATGGCCGAGTTGAAGACACAGGGCAGTAACTCCTCTAGCTATAAACACGAGAGATCATTTGTCAGAGCTCTGAAAATCTTACCTGCGAATCTCAAAAGTGTTAGAAAACACTGATTTCTGTAAGCTTATTGAAGACACTGATAAAAAGCAATGAATAACAATAAAGTATCATTGTACATCTCAAGGGAAGAATGGTTACACATAGTTTTTAAACGCTGAAACGAAGAAAAAAAAAGGGGAAAAGTGAATTTGCAGCTGACTGCATGTACATTTGAATTTCTATTCAGACCACTTCGTTTAGTTTCAAAGTATGCTTTTTTGAAATATCTTTCAGTATAAGGATTGTTGTTTTCCTTCAATGGCAATCAGCCACGACAAGTCGAATATCCGTGAGTACTTGAAACAGAAATAGAGAAAGATAGAGAGATGAGAAACCAATGGGGCAGCGAGGCATTCCAGCATGATTTGTACTAACCACTGACTTGAAATACCTCCTTAATGTTGGGACACTCAGAAGCTGGTCTAGTGCCTCTTTAATTGTCCACTTGAATTCAGTGAGCTGTTCTTCAAGGTCACTCCACCTTTCCTAGATATTTAGCTGAAGTGCTTATGATTAGAGTTTTGTTGCACTGCGTTTCCTGTCTTGTCAGTGGTCAAGGATAGGTCTTCAGAATTAAGTTGTAAATCATTGTGCAAATGCTTTATGTTATTTTTTCTTTATTTGGGCTATTTTAACCAAATGTAGTATGATATTGGTAAGTGTAGCAGAGAGCAATATGAATGGTACCAAATCATAGAAGGCTAACAGCATAGGATCAAGACCATTGGTGTAGACGTCACCAGAACAGGAAATGTTTAATCCATGCACCACTGAAAATCAATAAGAACTAGTGACATCTTCATGTTAATGATTAAAGCCTACCTTGCACTAGTGAGTGAAAAGTAAATATTATAGAAAATTGTTACTATAATACTGATTCAGTCATATACCCTACTTAACCTCAGAGAAATCAGCAGTTCCAGAACAGAACCAAGTGTACGAATTCTCCCATACAATATCTATATTTGTTCAGTTAGTATAGCCTTTGAAACATAGGAAAATGCAAATAGAACAGCTGTTTCAGTGGGTTAAGGCTAAGAAAAAAGTTTTGCATTCAAAGATAAATGTTTACATCATTACCTTGTGGGAGAGACAAAAATTAAATGTAAAATGATCTCTGCACATAAAAACAATGATGTGAAAAATATACTACTTATTTTACAACAGAAACATTCTTACTGGAAAGAGTATGGCACTGGTTAAATTCCGGCTATAGTGAAGCCGACTTGGAAATAAATGTGTGGTTTTACAGGATGTGGGCTATCATGCTGCCTTTTAGCTTGGTGTTTTTCACTTCTGGGATATGAATAGTTACCAGCACTGCGTCATGAGTAAATTTACTTTATTCGTACTGCTTACTATCATTTGTAGTGTGTCATCATTTGAAGTTTGGTGTAAGTCTCAATTGAAACATTAAACTTTTTATGAACTGGAAATCTTGGAAATCCTTCAGAGGAAGGCTTTTATTTATGATATTGTAGTCAGTGTTTCCATTATATCGCCCTGTTTTCAGGGATTTATAACTTAGTCACAAAAAACATTATTCTGGACTGAAATTTAGCATATGGGATTGAACCCGAAGAATGATTTTTTTACCCACTTTGAAAATAAGTGAACTGCAGGATATAGAAAAGATTAAATGTATACTTTAGAGATTGCTTTTCTTTGTTATTATGTTGCATTTTATTATAACATTTTCTACAATTAATTCTGTGTTAGTAATGTTATATTTGAAACATCTTTTTCAACTCACACTCCTGTCTCTTGGATGAAGAATAGAGTGATTACTGCTGTATTTATCACTGAAATGTGGTACTGCTGAATGTTTCTGTAGCTCCAAAGGAACATGACGGTTACTTCTGCGGAGCAGCATAGCTCACTAGTTAGGTACATAGAAAAAACACAAGCAGAACGAAACTAGACATTGGCAAAAGCCAACTAGCCAATCAAAAAACACCCCAAACCCTGAACTTCCAAAAGCAAAAAAACCCCCAATGCTCTAGATGATACTAAGTAACCTAGAGATAGCATAGCTAAGACATTCTAGTTTCTGCAGAGAAGCATAGGATAGAGTGATGGTGTAGACTTTTCAGGTTTTTCAATACCTCCAGTTCTATATCTAGCTCAGAAAATAACTGTCAAATTCCTGTTGCCTTCCCATTGGAACATCACCACAGTAATGGTCAAGAAAAGACTGTCAATGAAAATTCACTGATTTCTGGGTTATCTTTGGAGGCTTCGTGCTAAAGTAATTACCAAGATCTACTTCTTTTAGCTTGTTTGTTAAAAGGAGAGCACAATCCAAGTCAGCAAAAATGTTGCGGTTTGCAAGCACTTTCACCAACCAGCATTTTTTAGGGACAATTTGTTCTCAGATTTCTACTGGTTATATGAAGATTTCAGTAGAAATTTTTTCTCTCAGAGGAAAATAAGAGAATCTCACTGGAACTCTCTGATTCTCATTTTCGTCAGAGGATATATATCTGATACCAACAAGATTATCTCACAGACGTCAAACACAGAAAAGCAATCCTGGGAAGCTACAATACCATTGGAGAGCTAGAAGGACTGGCCTTGATCATCACCTCTCTTATTTTAGCTGAGAAGAAAGTAGATGTAATGCAGAATTTACTAGCAGGTTTGAATCTGGTAATTCATGACCAATGTAACTTGCTGCTTATTTGGATTTGCTGTACGTAAGATGATAAAGAATGGCATGAGAACATTAAGACACTAAAAAATCTTCAATGATGAAGTTCAATCTTCATTGTTAATTCAACAAAGCCTAATAATGTGTCTAAGGGGAAAAAAAAAAGACACACAAAACCCCAAACCAAAACTATCAACAATCTTTTCTAGGACTGTGAATTGGCATGCTGTGTAAATATAGAACATCTGGAAAGATGTGATTCCCATTTTTTGAAAGAGCCTGAGAGGAGAAAAGAAGAGGAAGGTTCCTGAAATGGTGTTACAACAATATACTGAGATCCTGGAGGATGATTTAGGACACCTTAATGTGAAGGTGACCAAGCACCAGCAGAGGTTGTAGGACAGACTGTGGAATCTCCATCCTTGGAGATATTCAAAAGCCATCTGGACATAGTTCTAGGCAACTGGCTGTAGGTGGCCCTGCTTAAGCATGTGGGTTGGACCAGATGACCTCCAGAGGACCCTTCCAACCTCAGCCACTCTTGTGATTTTGTGATTCGGTGTCAGGCTGGTGTACTCCATTTTATGTTGTGCTGCAATGTCTGAATGTAATGTTTATACATCAGATATATTGGAGTGTTTTTAATGTTGCTTTTTCTGTTGCATATGTTGATACAGTCAGAACACATATATGGTGCATCTCCACACCAATCAAACAGCAGAGGTTCATAGGTTATTCTGTGGTTTGGCTGAGCTACTTAGAACTAACATGTACAGTTTCTGAAATAGTTTGCTTTTAGTCTTGTGTAGCTGATCCCAATGATCATGGAAGTCAGGAAGGAATCTTTCCATTGACATCAGCAAGCTGTGGACAAGCTCCACAATGTCTTGCATTGTTCAGTAATGAGTATATTAAATCTGTTGTTTGACAATATGAAGTTCAGTATTAATAGCTTGGAGTGAAATGTCTGAATCCATAACTAGATATTGAGAAACAATGAGAAAAGGCTGAGATAGAATTGCAGAAAATCAACAGCTGATTTTGGTACACGTCTATGGATAAAGGAATACAAGAGGGCAGAAATGTGCACAGAAAGAAACTGTGAACAAATAACACAATGAGAACAGTAACGAGTTTGGTGGACAGAGTTAGTGAGAATATGGTTAAACTATTTAGGGAATAAGAGTTATGAAAAAGAATTTGGGAAGGAACCAGTTAAGAAGGAAATTAAACATGTGGGGCTGAAAAGGGAAAAAAAGTATTTCAGAAAGGTTACTCAAGAAGAGTCACAAAGATCACACTTGAGACTGGTCTTACTTAATACTTTTAATTGTTGCTCTCTGTTGATAAAATATGTGTGATACAAAATGAGGAGGCATTGACTACACAGTTAAATGATACAGGCAGGGCTGACAGACCGATAAACTTGGAGGAAGAGGATTCTAAGAATTCCTGTTATCATCTGCAAGATGTCTTCCCGAGAGGGAAGACAGGATGTGCTAATTAATCACAGCAATGTGATCCAGTCCTGAAAAAGGCATATGACACATAGAATATATCAGAGGTACAGAGACTCAGACGAGGCTTTGATGAGGCTGCCTTCACATTATTTACAGTTTTGACCATCCATGTGTTTAAAAATGTGTTAAGCTGAAACAAGAAGGAAGCAGGAATGACAGAACAGCTAGGGAAATGTGGAATCTATCTTCTGAGAAGAAACTGAATAAGCGTGATATTTAGCTTACTGAAATGAAGATTGAGATGAGGATTTGATTACTGTCTCTAAATATGCTAAGGATTTAATGCCGGAAAGGGAAAAAGCTGTGATAAGGGACAATGTTGGCATAAAAAATAGGTGCATGTGAAATAGCCAGGAATATGTGTAAATGAGAAGAAAGTTTTCAACTGCTGGAATACTGAGGCTGTAAAACAGATTAGAGTGTTTAAATAAACAAACAAGCCAACCCTTCCTTAAAAGAAGCTTCACGAGTTTATGAGGGAGATCCTATAATATGGCTGTCTGCAACAGTAGGAAAACAAACCTAATGAACCACAAGGCCCTTTTTTGTCTTCGGTAAATGGCCCGATCTTCAAAACTTTTTATTTCTTGCAGCTCCCATTGTGTTGTCTCTTGATGTCCGTCATTTTCCTGTGACACTCCCAGAAGCCAAGACCTGGTGGCTGGAAGTATTTAGTAAGTAAGTTATAGATTTACTCTACGATTGTTACTATGAGACTATTTTAGGTTTATGGCAAAGTGAACTTGCAAACAGTTGTATTACCACTATGTGACATGGGGTTAATTTAGCGTTATGGTTGCTAGCCTGTGCTTGTCAATGCAAGCCGTGAAAAGCAAGGGATGAATCAGTTGGCTCATTTGTATATCATCTAAACAGCACTCATCCCTCTTCTTGACATCCATGACTTTCTTTTCACCCTTCCACCTTCCTAGAGCAAGTATATACCCTCTCCCTGAGGTGGTCAGTAGGCATCCTCAACTCCCACCAAGTTTCAAATACATGCACATATATTTTAAAGGTTATTCTAGGTTTGGTGTGACTTTCATGAATCACAGTGTATATAGCTTTGTATTTATTTATATGAATGAAGTCTAGTGTTGATTTGTAAGTGGTAGCTGAAAGATGTTTTTCTGTACTGTTTGACTGAGATCGATTGATCTTGGCTAGTAGCTGTCTTAAATTTAGCATTAGTTTTTGTGGAAAATTGCTAAAATCTGCAGATGTTTGTATGTGCGGTCTATTATCCTTATGATATAAGCTAAGACCTCATGATAGCTGCTCAGGATGAGGATGAAGATATGTCGGTTAACTGTGATTTAAAGGAATAGTGGAAACTGAGAAGAGAAGCACAGTGGACAGTGACTGAATCCTCTGTTTTGTTGTTTTTTACATTTTCTGTTGGTGGGATTTGCAATCTGGCAAGCTACCACCAAATTAATGAAATTCATGGACTAGAATTTCACCCAGAGTGATAGTTATTTGTATTGACATGTATCATTTCCTCTATGCCCCCTGGCATTTTTTTCTGTACCTGTGCTTTCAGGAACACACTATATATTTTTTAGCCAGGTCTGTGAGATCTGATCTACTGAAAAAATCATTCGTATTCATCCTCTGTTATTAGCTTTGATCTGCCAAACACATTTCATATCAGTGGGCAAAAAGAGGAGTGTGGGCTGAAAGTTTTCCACGCTGGTTTAGTATGCCATAAAAGCTTGCGCAGGCCACTCCTCGGTTCCTGCATAGGCCTGCCTACACCAAAATGAAGTTCCGACAGCTTCTACCTGGATTTAATACAAGATCAGCTAAGCAGATGTTGATATCCTGAGCTATATTTTAAAGTTGCAATTTATAAAAGCGGAGATAGCAGTATGTCACTTGTGGTTTGGTGTCAAGGGCAGCCGAAGGGATACTTCATCACTGCACAATACCCATTGATAGGTGCCATGATTTCTATTTCTAGCAAAAATGACCTGCCTGGGTTTTGGCGTTTAGAATGTACACTTAGGATTGCTTTTGGTTTTTACTCCCTTATTTCATAAGTTTTTCCTTATTAATCCAAATCGTTAGCCAAAACAGAAGCCTGAAATTAGCTCCATAAAACTATGTTTTTTTTTCTCTGCAGTGGATTCATTTCCAGAAGCATTTGATTTCTGTCTGTCTCTCTATCATACTATCTTTACACCACTAAGTAAAAGAGCCCCCTGACTTGTCCCCTACGGCAAGTGACACCAAACAGCTCACATTCACACTACCAAAAACCCATCTGAAGCAGATTTTTCCTAGGTTTAGTGGTCTAAAACTGAGTCTACGAGTGAGCTAACTCTTAATCTGTATGAACAATCAGCAGTTCAGTACTTGAGTCATTCCCTGGCCCTTTTTCGTTTAACAGTACAGTTATAGCCTTAGGCAATGTCTATACTAGTAAATAATGTGAACCAAGGCCCGTTCTCTGGACCTGGGCATATGGCATGGCACAATTTGCGCCAATGTATCTAAATAGTCTTTTACCTCTGTGAAGGTTGCCTTCATCTATAGCAACAACTGTGAGCAATCTGTGGCTTGTGCTGTCCCTAAACTATACCTGGGAATGATCTGAGAGACTGGTATTTAGACCAAAACTGTCAGGGAGTGTAATTAATAACAATTAAGTAGATGATTTGTTGTGAGATAGTGCTTCAGTCCATCTCATGGCTCTTTGAGTTTTACTGTCACATACAGTAGCCATTGGTCTGGCTGCAGGTCCTGGATAAAACACTGCTGAGCACCTACCTTTCTGTCCCATCCTCCTGAGTTTGGTCCCCTTTGCCATGTCTGTGTGCCACTCTCCTGCTTTTGTTATCTGGTCCAAGATCCCTTTTGCTCCAGGCCTGTCTCTATACTTCATGTCTATCACCCCGTCCTTACTGTTCTCCATGTTCAGGTTGAGTTTTCCGGCGTTCCCTCTAACTCCTTCACTCCAATGAGCTTTTTTTCTGCTCTTATCCCGTTCTGATTCCTTTTTAAATTTTATCTTTTTTCTCACCTTTTTTTCCCCAGTGTTGTCACATGTTTCCATCTCCTTTATTTCTGCTTGCATTGCTCACCCCTTTTGTCTGGCTTCCAGTCCCCATACCCGCTTGTTTTCCACACCCCGATATCCCCTCCCAGGCTCCTTGGCATGTCTGTTCTCCTGACACCATGGCCTGGACAGTGTGCAACTGAGTGCCCATGGACAGCCCCAGACTGCTCCTGCTTCCAGTGTCCAGGTTAGCAGTGCCCGAATTTTTCCAGTGTCACTTCCCATGTCTACATCTAGGATGTATGGAAGAAACAGTCACTGAGGAGGCTCAACTCTTCCAGTGTAGTTCTAGTTTGCTTCCGTTGGGAAAGCATATGCACATTTGGGTGAGCAGAAAGTGTAAGGAAGAACTGGATTGTACCCAATGAGGACCCCACCTTCACAGAACCATAGTGTCTGAGTTTAGCCTCTGCTTGATGTAGCCTAAGTGCTGCATAAGTCTCTTTCCCTAATGTTTCCCATTGGCTGGTTTTAACCTCGGAGAGTCTCCTGAAGAGTAGAAAAAAAACAAGAAAAGGAACTTTAGCAGAGACTAGAGTCCAAGACTCTGAGTTTACAAGTCCCCGCTGAATACGTTAAAAAGGGAGACCTTTGAAAGTTTCAAAGGCTGGATATTTCTATGCAGACATACATCACTGACAGAAAGGCAGCTTCCCTCTCTCCACTTTCCTGCTACCCCGAACTTCAAACTTCTGCTTTATGCTTAAAAACATCTGAACTTCTCCAGGAAAAGGTTGCTAGTATTTTTTCAACATTGCTAAACAACAGATTTTCTTTAACCTCATTCTCAGAAACAGCTGTACCATTTTGGATGAAACTTCCTGAAATATTTCTGCCTGAGGCAGACACCTGGCATGGAAAATTTCAGCCCAAACATTTAAGGTTTGGCAAAGTGATATGCAGTTGAAAACAGACTTTATAATGGGAAGTGTTGGGCAACTTTAATAACAAGCAAAATTACCAGCCTCACCCCAGCACCAGTCCTAAGTGATGTGCCAAGCTCCACGATAATATACTTAGTTTAAATGTATGAAGTCCTTACATATCAAAGGACCAAAAATAACTTGGAACACAGTCTTCTTCCAGATATAACAAGCATTTCCGATTTACGGCTTAGTGATGTAAAGAGGACAAAGTAGATTAATAACAAAGCATAAGATGTAATCTTTAGTTTGTGTCTGTTAGAGAGAAGAGTGAAGTGTGTGTGAAGTGTACTGGCAAAGTATATAATACCTTTATTGCTTAGATCTTACGTGTTTGAGTCATCCAAAAGTCAGATGGTTTATTTTCTCCAAACACACCCCAAACTGTTAGGTGGAAAACCACTTAGACATTTAGATGGTAAATGTAAGTTCTAAACACAATAACACAATTTATTAATCTTTCAGCAAATAATCCAAAATGTTTAACAACTGCTTTTTCATTCAATTTCCCCTTCCAGTACAAGAAGGACTCCATTTCCTATTCCCTTTGTTTTCCTCTTTCTAAAGTATAGCTGTGTCATGGTAGTCATGTTGTTCTTTAACCAAAACAAGTTAATAAATATGAAGACATGTAATAAAATTTGTTCTCTTTCTTCGATGCACAAATACAGTGGAATAGCTCTATAGTTTTCTCTTCCTATCTTTAAAAATACATTTTAATTGTGCTTTTTAAAATAAAAATAAATGTACATAATATATATTTATCTGGAG
>VZSC01018227.1:28490-116360 GCA_013398225.1 Steatornis caripensis | reverse complement strand
AATATGTATTTATCTGGAGAAAGAGAAGCGATGCAATATATATAAAAATATATATATATAAAAGAAAAAGGGAAGCGAGGTTAAGACATGAAACTGATGTTTTGAAGCCAGCTTGTGTTTTGTGCTTTTTTTTGGGCATGTTCAGAGTGTCTAAATTCTGACATACAACTTTGGTGGATTTCAGACATCTAAATATCATAGAATATCTCCTTAGTGTGTAAGCACTAGAGATTCTTTAAAGAGTAATAGCACCTTTATTTTGGAGAAAGAAACACAGTCACTGAGTACAGCCTTCACCTGGGAGAGAAAAGTTAGTGCCCAAGTGATTAATTTGTACTTCATTTATGCTTCACCTAAGTCAGAGGAGAAGCTTCATCTGTTAAATACACTTAAACCTACATCATCCAGACAGCTCTGAGTTCAATTCAGATAATAGGGGATGATGTTGAGAGAGACGAGAACCAAGAAATAACTTTATCTGTATCCTGTAAAGAAGAAAGGAGAACTTGGTCCTTGGGTTAGTACTGCCCAGAGTCCTGGCTTATCTTGTTGGAACAAAAGTAAAAATTCCATGGGAAACACAGTTCGGATCTCTCTCTTTCCCTGGGAGTACTCTTACCACTAGCCTCAAGCAGAAAAGAAGACAACCGAGGCTGCCTCTGCCTTTCATTGACACTGTGCTTTATAGTAACATATCTTGGTACTAGAGGGAAAGTGGTGAGGTAAATTATCTTGAAACCAAAGCTCTATTTCTGAAATAAGGGTCCCAAAAGCTCATTTTAGTTCAATACCTGCTTCATATGGTGCAGCAGTTGCCATGAAATGAGCTATCTCTGGAATGCAGTGCCTCTGAATCTGTCCCAGTCTCGTTCTATCATTAGAAAGAACGTTATGTAGATCTTGCTGTATGAACAACCCCTTGAGGTGAAGTATATGGTCACCATTTGTATCCTCAAGATCTAGTTAATATTGACAAAGCTTATTTTTTATTTATGCCAAAGGCTTATTAGATTTGCAGCATGAAACTATAATTAGTAACAAGAGATGCTGAATCAGACAGCTAATGTCTGTAAATTCTGGGATTTTCCTCTGCTAATAACAGCTTTAGTGCATGGTGACCAATAGAACTATTTTAAAGTGCTTTTACCCTTTAAACAAGTCTCTTGTAGGAAAAAAGTACTTACATTAACTTTACTTCTCCCCGTCAGCGTACAGCAACTATACTAAGATACTACATGAAAAAAAAATCCCATACAGGATTAGCAATAATATAGTCTCTGTGCTAGACCAAAGATCTTATTAAAGAAAGGTATGTGTGATTGAAAGCATGCTAGTACTTCTGATCTTTTTTATACACTGTCACTGGCAAACAGCTTTTAAAATGTACCAGAAGCACTACACAGTGGTCATGATAGAGTCAGAGGAGCACGGTGAGCAGAGAGACTCCACTTTCTGAGACCACTGCCTGATGGGAGGGAGCACCCAGCTGAGACCCATGCTGCTGCAGACGTGGAGAAGTCCTTGGACTCAGTCCTTGACTGAGCAAGTCTTTGAAACACGTCGTAGATCACATATAGCCGCATGTGTAGTATCCTATGGTAGCAGCACAGGAACTTGTTTTATGAATTGCTGTTGGGATAGTTGTCAGGCAGCAGGAGAGGCATCTTCCCCGCTGCTAAGATGCATGGGCAGCACTGCTCAATATCCTGAGGAGGCACCAGGTCAGAGACCTAGTGACTAACTAGGATGTTTGCACAGACCTTTTATGACTCTCATGGTACATGTGAAATTCAGACAGCATAGGCTGACTGCCCTGCAGTCCAACAGACTTGGTAAAAGTGTAAACCAGCTGTCTCTAATGGCATGACTACAACATGAAGTTCAGCAAATGTGACTTGGGGCCTCATTACTGTGTCTCCACTTCTGACATTTATAGTTAAACGATGTTGTTGATTCCTGCAAGAGACGCTACAATTTCTCTAATTAAAGAGTGGAGGGGAGAACCCAAAAAAGAATCTTCTTGTTCCTTCCCAGATTGTTCCCATTTACTGCAAATAAGCATGAGTTCCTGCCTGGAAGCACTATCTGCAAACTGCAGTCAGATGTAAAAGAAGCCTAATCAAGGTTGGGAACCAGGCCTTAATTAGACTGCTTGGAAAACAGAGCAGAAGAGCAAACGAAAATTATTAACCATCACTCATGATTCCTGTTTCTAATTTTAAAGAGGAAATCTTGCATTAATCAAACCCTAGCCCTAAGCGCAGAGGCACGTTTTAGAAATAACCTGAAACAACAAGAGGAAATCTTTTCAGTGTTTAGAGAAAACAACACCCGATCAGCTAGTACGTGTAGCACAATATATTTTGACATGAAATAAGCTATGTTTCAGTATGCTTAGCTTTTGCTGGGTCCAAGAAAAACAAAACCAGTACCAACTGAAATGAAGGCACAAGACAACAATTGGGTTTAAGCCTGGGTTTGGTTAAAGGAAAAAAGAAATGTAGAGTATGTTGTTTTCATGGATAAAGGAAAGACATGGAAAAGTAAGAGGAACAATGCAGTAACATCACTAGTATTGTGTGCTTTGGTCATAGCAAAGAAACTCTTTAGCGCATGTGATGATATTTAATACAAATTATTTCCGATAAAAAATAACAAACATGGACACTACCTATAAATATTACCCAGAGATCACTTGAGATTGTGTAATAGGATTTATCAGAACTTACTTCATAGTTTCTGTTATATTTGGACTATAAAGATAATTTTCTATTTTTTGGCGAACTAACATGAACTTTCTGGCTGTGATTCAAAAACTTAACGTTTTCTGGTGGAGTCAGATTGAAATCTTTAATTTTCTTGGAACTCTCCAGGAAGAAGAGAGAAAATGGTCTCTTGACCTGTATTAAACATTGCACCTGTTCTTGCGGAAACATCATGTTACAAAGAATCTTCACTTTTTCAAACACAAATATGCAAGCTTCTATCTGTATTATAAACAATGCTTTCCAGAATATAACAGCTTTCCTCTTAGCTCTCCAAGCATTTACCAAGTATTGCCTATTTAGATTTCTAAAGCTAGTGCTTTCATGATGTGGAATTACATATCTAGAAATGTTAAAATGGCACGTACAATTGTGTCGCCATTGTGAATTGTAGATCACATTGTTCTGTGAATAGATTAAAAAACTAATCACAAATGAGAAGAATACAGGCATCATTTCATCTATCATCCTATATATGTCATGCATTAAGAGAACTAAACAATGAAGTTCAACAATCAAATTTGGTAATTTGGTAGATCAATATGGTCTGGAGGAATGGGCACAGACAAGCGTTCGTAAGTACTGAATTTTAATGGTGGTTTTGGCACGGGTTCTTCTAAAGTCTTGATGAGTAACCTCCACAGTTCAGCCCTGTGAAGAAAACAGTCTGAACAAAGTGAAGTTTTTGTACTCCAGTTTGGTGGCATCTCCCTGCATGATGTAATACAGAACAGAGCTTTTTGATTTTAATTGAAAAATTACACTAACTTTGCTTTGTTACTTTGGTCGAAATTTCCATTATTTCTTTCTGACTCCTAATGCGGAGACCACTTGGGTGATGCCCTGGCTGCTAGAATTCAGTTGCAATGCTTCTACTAAATTAAATATGACAGGATTTCAACTCTTGATTTCAGTGGATGACTAAGGACAAGACAGAGCGTGTCTAGTCTAAAAATCGGTGCAGTGGCCTTGGAGGTGAAAGATTTAGGGTTAAATCCTTCTAGGCTGATCAAGGAGCTGAACCCAGATTTCCCACCCATGCTGTGAGTTCTGTAAATGCCATACTGTTGTGCAAAAATGTAGATGATAGGATTATAATGTTTTGTAACAAAGTGGCTGAGACTCTTTTCCTTCATGCTAGATTCAAAGTTGCCTGTACGCGTGTTCTTGCAGCCCTTTAGTTTCGTCATGTCTCAGTTTAGGCTATGTTCAGCAGCAGAGCTCATGTGGTAGGAGCAAGCATTGCAACCCAGAACAGCACCTTTCTCATAGTTTCAGGCTCCTGGAGGGTTTTCATTGCCCACTGCTGTGCCTAGGGCACTTTAATCACTTTATGGACAGTGAAGAAGTTAGTTTAACACAATTTGAAGCATTATATTATCTTTTTAATACCCATAGCTCTTTCATTTTACCCATACTAAGTAAAGCAACCTATGTCAGTGCAGTCTTACTGTCCTGCTTGCTAAAGAATTTGGTATATTCTAATTTTGCTGTGGCTGCTTGATTTTCATTATTTTTTTCACATGCTTTTACTGACAATCATCTTTGTGTCTCTGGTTTTGAATTTTATCATTGCAGTGTAGCCTTTGCATCAAAGCAGTGACAGTACTACAACAGCAGAGTCTGCTGCTATGTCCCTTGTTTTAATAGTTACAGGAGTGCACCCTGCCAAGTTTTCCTTTCAGGTTAATCTACTATTCTGGGGACTACCATGTGATTTCTTGTAATAATTATTTTCCCCTGCTTTCTTATCCTATACCTGCAGTTATCCATCAGAGCCATACAGCTATCAACACTCACAACCCAGAAGTGAAAATGAGCCTGTCACTGTTCGTTCCATATTTATGTACCAATGTTAACAGCCTGGTAGAAATCCAACTTTGATTTCATTTTGAGTGAGATCCAGCACCATTTAACTGTTTACAGAGTAAGCCTAGTTTCGGTTAGCTTCCTTTGATTAAATTACATACTTACGTGCCATGATAGTGTCTCAAATCCGCTCCTCCCCTGTCCCCCCTCCATTTTTTTTCCCCCTCATCTCTTTTGCCTTGGCTATCCTTTTTAGTCTTTACATATTTGCTGTTGTTATTGTAACTATGTGCTTTTGGGTAGCAATCACAAAGTTCTAGGTGCTTTCCAAACATTAATAAAGAAAAAAACCCGAGCTTCATTTCTTGGCTATTGTAATCATGTCCTTGCAGGTCTATCTCAATGCACCCTCTATGTGAAATATGCCCACAAACACGTGGCTTGTTTGATTTATAGCTACTTGTGTTTTTCCAAGTGACTTGACTGTTGAAGAACTCCAATGACTGCTCTGTTTGTGTGTTTTAGCCAAAGCTGGCTCTAGCACTTAGGGCTCTGCACACTGGAACAACTTATTCATAAAGCTTGGTTTTGCTTTACATCCATCTGTGATTTTAGGTCCCTTTACTTCACATTTTAAACCTACACTTGGTAATTCCGAACACTGTGCCTGTTCTGTTGTTTTGTCCATTTGGTAGCCTCTCCCTTGAAGATTCTCGGTGATTGAATAATGGTGTCATTTCAAAACAAAGCAGAAATATATTTGTATGCTTCACTTATTCTTCTGGATTTTTGTTACTGTTCTCATTTGATGCCATTATTGTGTTATGATGGAGGCTGGGCTGCAATTATAAGCACTAAAAGAATTAAAAAAAAATTTCTCAGGAATGCCAGACCCTAGAAGAGAGAGATAACAAGCACAGTCCGTTTCTAGGAGGATCTTAATCTGGAGGTCTGGGAGAACTGCCCAAACTGCCTGTGAAACAGGTCTTCCACAAATAAGACCTAGTTTCTCACAAACACTAGAAGCTTATCAATTCTTGTGATTGCTTTACCAGGCTTCTCAACGTTTTGAGCTCTATAAGGCTGCATTCACATTTTTCTGTTGCGTTGTCTGGTGCAGACTAAAGTCCTGATCTACCAATTATCCAGATCGGCCTTTGACTAGAATTTGCTCTTGCTCCTACCTAGGCTGCGAGTACATCTTTGCTTTGCAAGGAAACTGGGATGTGGAGATTGTACATATGCAGTCTGCAGCCTTGCTGCAGCTGCAGCATGTCATCTGGCTCAGGGACTGGAAAGTGCTCCTTGCACGTACACGATACAGCTGCTTACAGCAGACACACGTACGGCAATGAAGCACGAGGCTTGACTGCTGAAACCATACAGGATGAAGTTTGGAAGGTGACTGTTAAATTTTTCTTAAGGGGAAATAACAAAATGTATTTTGCAGCAGAGAAACGTATCAAATACTTCCTGTGAGGTGAGAAGTATTCAAGAAGGCTGTATTAGAACTACAGGGTCGTTTAATACTATCAAGCATTTTGTTGCATTTGGGGACCCTAGGGCAGGGAGGAGAGAATCCCTAGGATTTTGTCCTTGTTGTCTTACTGAGTGGAGCATGGTCTCTAACATGCTTTCCTGATGTTTAAGCTAAAGCTGTTTACCAAGTTGTAAATGATCACTGAGGCTTTGTCTAAATGTGAAGTCAAAGAGAGCTGGGGATTGGTCCCTAGCCAGTGTGGATGGCTCAGGACTACTTCCTTCTTGAGCAGATACATCTTATAGGAGGCTATTTTGAATGTTAAAGAAACAGATGTAGGAGCAAGGCAATAATGAAGTGATGCAGACAACCACAGGTCCAGTGTTTGAGGTTGCTCTCTGGCCTGGCTTTATTTAGCAACATAGATATAGCCTTAGAAATCTGACTGCATTCCTCACATCTCAAGCTGGTCTTATTCGTGCCGTATGGAAGACAGATTCCAGGCAGCTGGTCTGTGTAGAGTGCACAGGAGGTTCAGAGATTTTCGCAAATTCATCAGCAAAACCTTGAGAGCCGAGTGTCGGAGCACTAACATGAGATGTGCCAGGGTTAGCTTTGCTTCACTGCTCTGTTGCAGAATTTCTGCCTGACCTAGGGGAAAGTAGCTTCTGTGAAACTGTTTTGCCCATCAGTAAAATGACTACTGCAGTACTCCTGTATCAACAATGGTATGAGCTGCTGACATGCTTTGCGAACAGGGTTCCTACAAATTTCTTGGTTAAGTGGACATACCAGTCCACATAGAGGCTCCTGCAGCAGGGAGATTTCCAGAGCTGATTCAGAGCATCTCTGCAGTCTAGAAGGCAGGGCTACTTCAGGATTCAGAGCCAAGCTGATTCTTAGAAGCAAGATTTAGGCAATAAGGAGATGATCTCACTGAAAGGAATGGAAGAAAAGGTACTTCATGTACCAGCCTTCTTTCTCTTTGTTTCGGAATGAAGGAAACTTTTGTGGTGTTCAAGTACACTCCTTTTCCTACTTACCTGCCAGGGATATATTGCCACCTTATTTTGGTTTTAACTTCCACTTATAAATCATTGTAAAACAAGACAGGACCAGCAGATAGCACAAAGTGTAATAAAGTCATTCAGAACTTGATTACCAAATGAATGGAAGAATTTATGAGAAAGAATGCCGGAAACTCCATTTCAACATTTACACACAGGGAAAGGAATGATCTTTTTTTTTTTTTTTTCCCCTCTACTCTTCCCATGCATTAGGCTTTCTCCTGTGTCTCTAAAGAGTTCTTGACATTGATGAAGCTTCAGCTGATGAAGGTCTTTCTTTGCAAACCAATAAATAGAATTGCTTAAAGGATTGCCTTGCATATGACAACCTGCATTCCTGGTGTTGACTGCTCTGCTGCAGGGGCTGCGATTGCTGTCTCGGTGTTGATACAGACAGGCCTGTTAGGGAGACTGGCTTTGATCTAGCTTTTATGTTCCTTTAGCATAATGCAAGTCGACTTTATTGGACCAATTAAAATTGCAGTCTTCCCTTCTTATCTCCATAGGCTAGAGCAGAGATGCAACAAACTTCAGCATTTTCATTTATACTAGGTTTATGAATTCCTGTTTTACGTCTCAAACTTGAGTTTATAAAGTGCAATTTACTATCGTTCTTGCCTGTCATTTGTGTAATAAATATTTTAAGACCAAAGATTAAAAAAGTATTAGTCAGGTATATGTCATGTTACTTGAAGCTCTGTTTGCAACATTGATTACAAATATATTTTAATTGGTCAAATTTCAATAAAATTCTATCTTTTTATCTTTTTTTTTCTATAACCACTTCCTGTATTTTGCTAAAATGGAATTTTTCTCTATGTAGTCCATGTAGAAAGAACTACATTTGCAAATAAGACATTTAAAGATCAAAGCGAAGATAAGATCAGAGGTGATTTCATAAGTGTCGTTAAGACATAAAAGGGATAATCTTGACATCCTTCCTATGCCAGAATTACATTGCTCTTCAATGTGCAATCAACTGCGTCAGATTAATTATCTGCTGGTAGTTGATATTATTTTTGTGTTAATATTTTTTTCAACCATATCAGCTCATGCTGCTGCTGCTGTTCCACCAAGCAGAGGCTAGTGCTGGTGCAAACAAAGTGCCTGAACTGCGTCCTGTTTTGGGGGGCAGCATAATCTCAGATGGGCTTAAGCAGCTCATGCAACAGCACACCTTCAGATGTGTTCTTGAGTATGAGCATCAGTCCTGATGAAATTCTCACTAACATTGGTGAAAACAGTCCTCGTTTCTAATTACAGACTTAAAGTACAAATGTAATAATCCATCTTGGTTTACTGATATGATGTAAAAATGAGTGTATCCTTTAATTATTGCTCCAATATTATTAAAGCTTCAGCTACAGAGGAGGAAAGGGCCCAGTCAAGGACTTTCAGAGAGTAGGGGAACTTAACAGACCTGGGCAGTTCAACACCTGTGAACCTCAGAACTAGAGAACATTTTGGTGCACACTTGATTATTGTTGCAGATGTGGGAGCTGACCAAATAGTCACGCTCTAGTTTGTCAGGACATTCTGCTCTAGACTTGTGTCAAGCTGACGGTTTTAGGTCTTAGGAAGCAGTGTGTTTAGTGGAATAGCAAACAGACTGGAGGGGGAATTTTAATATAAGATGTTGGTGAGACGTTACCCTATCTGAAAGGGTTGCTTTATGTAATGGGAGGTCTCAAAAAGCTGGATGAGTTAGTTCTGATGAATTTTATGTCGCATTACCGTTCTGAAATACTTAGAGGAAACACAGATGCATAGAACTAAGACTTTTTAATTGCCCTCAGTATGTCTGTTCACAAAAAGAAAGAACAAGGTGGGGTTTTTTTTGAAGGGGGCTTGGTTTTGTGGTTTTTTTCCTCCTGGAGGAACTCTAAAAGAACTACTCAGGAAATTTGGTCCTTAAGCATGTGATACATTTGCAGCATAGTAAAAAAATAAATTGCCTGCTTTGTTTGCAATAGCAGAAACTAACATTGACTGTAGACAGTATTTTAAGAACAATTGAAGATTTTCTTATTTCTAGGTTCATCAGTTTTTGCAGTATGTTATTGTTCTATGCAATCATAGCCCTGTCACTTTTTAACATAGCCCATTTGCTAATCATTGTCTGTGACTACAGCTCTTCCTACATGTATACTATCCTCCATTGTTTCCTCTAAAGGAGTGGTTTTATTTTTGCTAAATGGACTAAGAAATACTGAGGAAGGAAGTTTTGAATGCTTTGTAATTGATGCTAAAAGGCAGCCTAATGCAGGCCAGAAACTTTTCAAAGGGATCTACATGTATGTTCTGCTGTCATCTTTGTCTTTTAATTTGCAACAACAGTGTCAACTGCTGGTATACTAATTCCTAGTCCTTTTATGTAGAAAAATCAGATATTTTTTCTTACAGCTATTTTTCATTTGCAGAAAGTCAAAATAGAGTGGCCCTAAAACCACAGGTTACCTAACATTTACTTGTCAGACATATTATAGGCCTATATATTTTAGGTCATTTTGCTTACTACAAATACTTCAAGACACAGATTGGTAGGGAATGAACAGTTGTCAAAGCTAATTTTGGGGAAAGAAGAGAAGAAGGCTGTGTCTATGCATTTTTTAAAAATACTTGTGCAGTCTGTGTCTCAATTGTATTTTTGTTCTGCAAAACCAAGAACTATAATTTCAGAATGACTACTAATCTAATCTGTGTTCATTATCCCAAAGCTTTGTACAAATTCAGGTTAGACTTCTTCAAGTTAGAAGACATTTCTCAGGAAACTGGCATTCATTAGCTGCATTCACCAAGAATATGGCCCAGTACTGCTCATTTTCTTCTGTAAAAACACTTCCTTGAATAGAATTTAGTATGGGAGCAATAGTCTGAAAACCAGAACAAGGATTTTTGCAAACAAGATGGCTTCTGCAGATCATGATTTATATGTGGTCCATGCTGATCAAACATACAGATGGTCATCTGGTTTTCCTTTATACATTTATACTCCCTTTCTCTGTCTTAATAAGTCCTCTATGAAAATAAGCCTATAAGCAATCTAGAATCCATGCTACAGCTCAAAGAAAGAATTCTATTTAAGAATTTCAAGAAAGAGAGACGTATTTTTATTGTGAATGCCAGTGCACCACAGCATCGTCGTATGTGCCTGTTGTGTGACACCACAGGTAGGACCAGCCTCACTTAGCTTTAGGCATCTCAGTGTTTCTGATTCTGGAGGAAACACCTCCCGGAGGCGGTAATGGGATTCCATTGAATGAAGAGCTTGAGTGAGTTAAGTACGCTCTGAGTAATTCCCTTGTCTGGTTTTAACAACCCATAAGATTTGGCCAATAAATTGTCCCACCTTAAGCATTTCCCAGAACTCTGACTTCATCCAATTGTGTTTATGTTCCAATAGTAAGGAAATAAAAGAATAACAGAGACTCAAGGCACAGCTTTTAACAGGAATATAACAATGTGCAACTAACATCATCATTTACACCACCTACAAAGTTGTCTGATACAATAATAACAATCTATATACCAAGAAGTCGTTTGTAGGCTATTCATGTTCATGTGCATTCTATAGTGTGAAACAGTATTGTATGGAAGCAGGAGGAAAGAGTCACTCTAGAGTTTGGTCGAATATCAAGGATAAGATTAATCAGCCATAATAACACTGCTGTTTAGATAACAAGAACTTCTTCCAAGGTTGTGAAATACTTGTATAGCTCAGCAGCTGGAAAATGTCTTCAGATGCTTCCACATTATTTATATCCTCTGTTTGCAGGAAGATAATTAAGTTTCTTTGTCACTGGAAGCTTTCTAGAGAGTTTAAGGTGATCTTGATATTGCTGCCTCTTTGGGAGAGACCAAGATGTTAAAGAATTTATCTGCAAGTCATAAATGTTATTCCTTTCTGTGCTCAAATGTTCATGCACATTTATAGCCAACACATCAGTTAAAAATCTAAAAAAAATCCAAAAGAAATGTGCCCATGAAACACAAAACCACGCAAAATCTGCATTAAAAAATACCGGCTTTTTATATGTCTAGGTATACTTTTTAATGAGTGTCATACATAGAGAATAAGAAGGCACCAGGACGGTANGTTAAAAATCTAAAAAAAATCCAAAAGAAATGTGCCCATGAAACACAAAACCACGCAAAATCTGCATTAAAAAATACCGGCTTTTTATATGTCTAGGTATACTTTTTAATGAGTGTCATACATAGGGAATAAGAAGGCACCAGGACGGTAGCACTGCATCAAGGCACACCACAACAATTTTTATTCTGTTAGGTTCACTAAGCAATTTTTTTTCTGCTTGTACTGAAAAGCTGAAGTGAAGCTCCAGTATCTCTTGCTATTTCAAAATGACTTAATGCCTAGTAAGCAAACTGTGCTACCCAGTAATTTTATTTTTGTTCTTCCATACATTTACAAATCCAACTTAAAAATTATTGCCCTTTATTTGTTAGGTTGAAAGCAAAGCTTGAACTTTTCTGGAACCTGATAAACAAACTGTCACTGAGGGCCAGCTGTTCCTTAAGGGACAGGAGCTGAGGGGGTTAGTACAGTCCAACAGTGCCCAGACCCACATTACAGCAAGGCAAGCAGGATAGACTTGGAGACAATAGTCAGGTCCAACAAAGAGTCCAGATCCTGAGGCAGCATCATGGTGTTGAGATGGGTCTGAGGTCAAGCCAAAAGTCAAGCCGCATTTTTTTTTCCATATGTTCACCAATTATGATCATTGTCATCATTACAACTACTGCTGCATTTCTTTGAGATTATGTCAGTGTTGCACTAGGTAGGAAGACCCTATGCTCTTTGCTCTACACCTATGGTGTCTACTAAAAATACACAACGAATCTGTGGGAAGCAGGGAATAGTATTCTATTTTCAGAGCTGTGAAGTGGAAGTATTATCACGTGAATTATCTGTTGTCATCCTTGCAGCCAGAGGTTCTGGAGTCAATGTTCAATTCTTCACTGCAGTTAGTCTTCTAGGGTAGAAACCATCCTCTTTTTTTATTATGATTATTTTTTAAATAGAGCCTTTTTTTTGGGAAAAATTCTACTGAATAGCTGATTCTGAATTGTTATTATTCCTTTACTGGCTGAGAGCAGAAAGAATGAAACAGTCTAGTCAGCATCTTCAGTTTCCAAGGCAAATGAGTGGGCTAATGAGGAGTAGAAGGCAGAAACTTTCCTTCTGTGTGTGTGTTTACTCCTCTAGGTAACACTGTTTTTAAAACGAAATTAATCTTATTCTGGTGAGTTCAGAATGTTAGGTAAGTTTTATCCATGGAATAAATACAATTTCATGGATCTACTGCCTCTCTGGTCTTCAAGTGCAGTGTTGTCATTTCAAATTTCCTGTGCCATGGGATGTATCATGCTGTGATATGTCATCATTAGGCCTTTATAAAACCCCCACATTTTCAAACTGGAATTTTAAACTCATGTAGCAAAAGTCTAAGAATTGTACAGTTTGATTTAGCTTGAGGTTATATATAATATCATACTCTCAGACAAAAAAAAATTAGTAATATGTTTTAACTATCCTATTTTGCAGCTCAGGAGCTGAACAATGAAAAATATTCTATTCATTTTGTTTATAGAGATCTAATTCATTGCACTGAAAAAAAAATACTTTAAGAAATAGAAAGCAAAATAAACCGGAGCTCTATTTTCATCATCTTCTGTATATTCTAGCAGAGTGACATTAAAAAACTTTTGTGGAAGCTTGATTGTGGGCTTCTGTGATTTGCAAAACTGCAATCATACTTTAGGATTAGTGATGCAGCTGGAAAAATTTAACAGACATCATAAAGATAACTAAGAAAGTTTGGTCTTGAAAGAAAAGAATAGGAAGAAATACTACTATGAACTTCCTTTTCAGAATATAATCATGTCACAAATTTCTCAACTGATTCAAGCAATAATTACAATATAATAAGATATTTGTAAATTGTTTCATATTATTAGTTATTTCTGATGTGAGTTCTCCATTGCCTACCTTTGGTGTAATGGGGAAGCTTCTAAAATGCCAAACTTCTGAGTGTACAACATCACGCACGGCAAGGCATTGTCCCATACTTTAACAGCATTTTCTCAGAAGTGCCATGAAGACAGAAGTATAGAATACATTTCTGGCAGATTTCTATTTCATCTCCTCCTCAATCAGGGAATGGAAGAAATGTTTGAACGTGAAACATAACAGGAATTAAATTAAAATCCTTGAAAGCTAGGACCGGGGAAATTTTCTATGAACAGCATACTAAATAATTGAATTTGAATAACAAAATGGGAAGTCTTCAAAATAACTGGGAAGCCCAAAACAGTTTCTTACAGTCACTCTCCAGAGAGTAAACTTCTCCAAATCTGTAGTTTGCTCTTTTTTATTTAATTCATTTCTACTTATTGTATGCTTAAAATAACAAACATCGAATACGAGGAAGTTCTCAGTGTAGGGTGCAAATATAATTTTATCTCTCTAGGTGTTTGTTGTACCATCATTGTGCTAATAACATCTGTGCCTTTCTCAACTAACTTGAGTACTCACAAGATAGTAAGGCATACTGAAGACATACTGGTTAAACCAGTAATTACTGTGGGTTTTTTTTTTTTGTAATAGTGTCTAAAATCTCTTAGCAGTGATAGGATTGGCACTCATGTAGGTAAAAAATCTTAGCTCACACCACACAGTCGTTTGACTTCCTTGGCATTATTGTGATGAGTTGTGAATAGATACTAAATGTTTTTTTGGTTTATGGGCGTCCAATGTAAAAACAATGTATTAAGTGTGATAATTCACAATACAAGATTTTTTATTTCCATCTCATCACGCTGTTGTGTGAAGAGGGAAATGTAACAGTAGAAGCAGAAGGGTAGCAAAAGAAAAGCAGAGTGAATGGCAATCATCTTTCCACTTGCTGCGGTGGATTTTGGAACAGGCCCAGTACATAAGGACTACAGCTATATAAGTAAATTGAGCAATGCCGGGTAACTTAGCGCTGGAACAGGATTGTCTGTGTTATCTGTGTGTCAATCAGAATGCTCAGTGGAAAAGCTTTAGCCCCAGTCCACTTTTATTCTCCTATAAAACTTATCTATATGATTCAAATATCAGCATCATCAGTCGTTGTTCACAATAAGCAGTTTGAAAGTGACCACTCTGTTTTGGAGAGTAAGAGAGTTTAATAATATGGATGTAGAAAGTGCTGTTCCAGTTGGCCCCAATGCAAAAGAACAGTCCTAGGCTTGTTTGATTTACTGGTATGGATGTAGTTAAACTGGAGATGTACTACAAAGGCCAAGGCAGAAAGAAGACAGGGCAAATAGCTAAGCAACAAAATATAAAGTGAATAGAACTCAAAGGCAGAGTCAGCTTCTCAGTCCCATGTAGGATGGGTTTTAAGGAGATGACAGGGGAAAATCTACTAGGCTTCCCCTGTATCCACTTACTATCCCCTACTCTTTAACATATTGATCAATTTGCTATGTTATTTGGTCTTTTCTATCCACAGCTCAAAAATATGGGGAGAGATGTCACTCCTAGGGTGAGAGGAAAGGTCTACAGTTTAGGAGGCACAATTAAAATTTTAGCTTTGGAAAATCCTTTTTTGTAGCATTTATCAAAATCATATGCTGCAAAAAACCTCATAAAATAAAAAATAATTCTTCCAACACTGTAACAAGTTGAGTTAGTGCTGTATGAGAGAAGAGGGACAGGAAAAGTTTCTATAGTTTCTGAAGTTTCTCAGTTTCCATACTGAAAACTGTGGGCACTGGCTGTATATATTATTCCTTTCCTCTTCAAAAAAGCAAAAGAAGTAATATTTTATGTTGTAGGCCTAATCTATTTTCTTTTGCCAGACATTGTGCTTCTTGCTCTTTCAGTACCTTGAAAGGAAATCTAGCTTATGTTATACTCACTTGCCTGTTCTTGGTTTTTTTCATGATGGAACTGTTTGGAGACATTGCAAAAACACTTCTCGGATGAGACAAGTAATAGAAAACCTTCAAGAGATGCTGTGCACTTTCCATAGAAATGGAAAGGGGAGAAGAGAGTAAAAAAACCTGATTGGTTGACTCATAAAATAAAATAATCTGTGCTAGAAACAGTTAGTCCCTTAAGGAAGGAAATAGTAGCCATAGTTCTTGAATACACTGTGATGTAACAGTTTGCCAAAAACACAGAAAGCCTTTTATAAAGTCTTTTGGCTTATTTCTACCTATGTGTCGTTTACACACCTACTTAAACCTATCTGTCTCAAATCATATGCAGTTTGAATCCATCTTTGATATCATTTAAACTTTGGATTCAGTGAGAATTAGATCAGATACAAAAGAGGACACTTTTAAAAGAGAGAAAATGATTTATTTAGGACTTTTGAACATAATTAAATAAATATTCTATGCTATCCTATCCTATCCTATTCTTCTTGTTTTGAAGTTGTGAAATGCATTTATTCTGCAATGAACTATGAAAAAAATGCTAATATATTGCTGATAGTAAGGTTTACAAGAAGATATTTTAACTGCAGAAAAGAATCCGTCTGTAACTTATTTCACGGGTGTTTCTCAAAATTCTTAGCTTAGCTCTTAACAATGGCATAATATTGGTCTATTGGAAGGGAAGTATTTTTCCAAAGAAACATTCTTCACACACCCCTGCAAAACCACTAAACGTTTTTTTCTCCAGTTGCATGTAAGACAGAAGGGGTTTTCTGCATTTTCCCGGGCTCTTAATTCTGATTCTGGGCCAGATACAAAGCTTCTCCTAAAGCCAGTCTGTCCTATCTGAACATATATTTTTTTTGGTGCTAGATAACTAACAGTCATCAGAACAGCTTTATGGAATTACAGGCTGTGAGGCAAGCATTTTGCATGTCAAGAACAAATTTGCAACAGTCTTCAAGGAAGTCAGGAGCCATCGTGAAAGAGAATTTCATAAGACTCAACTGACTTCCACTGAAATCAATGGGAGGCTTTCCTTTGACTTCAATGGGAGTTGGAACAGATGCAGAAGAGGCACTTTATAAGGAGAGAAAACTAGTTCATTTAGGATTTTTGTACATAATTAAAGAAATATTCCATTATTCACATATACAGATGCCAACTTGTACCATGTCTTTCATGATTAACAATGGCTGGATAGTATCCAAATGAAAATTCTGGCTACTTCTGGCTATCTGGCTTAAATGCAATGAAACATAATGTGCCAGATTCTTGCAATACCATATGTGTATGCCAAGGATGATCTTTCTACATCATATGCAGTTGTTTTACACGGATTGAGCTTAGAAGGGAGGACGTTCATTAATGAAGGTCCGCACTGCTATTAGGAAATATTTTTATCGTGCAATGGTGTCAGTGTAATGTGTTCAGAAAAAAAATCTGACACTGATTACAAGGACCTATGAACATTGCTTCTTGCATTGCCTAAACTTGCACATGAATAGCTTCCTCCATAGCCAGAATACTTGAAGACCTACTCTGAGCAGAACCATACTGCCCTCTGTCCCACAAATACTCAGAAACAGATGTGCAGCCACATGGAACATTGTCTTAGTCCTATGCAGTTCCACTAAAATTACCATACTTTTTCTCTATGCTTTAGTCAAAAGTTTTCCCGTCTTCCATGTGTATGCTTCTCTAATGTGCCAGTGTATCACTGTGTCAGTGATAAAACTGTTGTAAATTACATGCAGCCATATTTCAGGTATTTTATTTTAAGGGTCCATTAAAGGTTTATTTCTAGACTGTGGCTGCTTTAGCCATACTGTCACTGTCTCTACCTCCTCTATCATGTTGAATACAAACTCTTACTCTTCAATATGAGTGTCTCACAGACTTGTGTCCCTAATCTTCCTTCTCTCTCAGTATCTGGAAATATATTTTTTTCTCACATTGTCTGCAACACTACAGTTCTCTCTGTATTAGTGTCATTTGCAGCAATTATTTCTATATTTTTTCTCCTGCTACCTCTCATAGTTGGAATTTGCTCTCCTCAATCACCTACAAAGCTGTATCATCTTGCTTCAAATCCTTATTAAAACTTTCTTTTTCTGTTTTTTAAAAAAATGAGGTAAAAGAAACAAACAGGCTTCTGGAAGATTGTGGTTGCCTGAGTGCAAAGGGAGGGCTTTGTTATGGAAATACAAAACAAATACTACTTTGTTTTTTAGGCAATCAAAAGCTTAGTCAGTTAATTTGCTTACTGAAAATTGAGGTCCATAATTTTTACCTCCTTTCTGGACATAGTAGACCAGCTGTAATGACAAGTGATAGCCAACAAATGTTAATGTCAAAAAGAAGGAATGCTCATAAAGAGAAAGCAAGGTACAGATTTGATTCTGAGGGGTTTGCTGGGATCTCTTCAGAAGTTGCTTTTCCTTCCCAGCTGACCTTTTTGCTCATATTGCTAATTCCAGTGATCACACTTGCCATTGTACTGTAAAGAAAATAATTCTTTTTAATAACTGATGAAATAAGAACTATATTTACTTGTCTTTTCATACCAACAGGGTTAAGCCATTAAGCCAATGCTTAAAAGTCTCCAGAAAAGAACAAAACCCTTCAGAATTTTTCTTCTCAAGCTTAATTCAGAATGATACCAGGATTTAATACCCTAATTGCAATCTACAAGGGATGTTTTTGCAGTTGCCTCAATGTTTGTAAGGCTGTGACTCATGAACAAATTACTTTCATGGTTGGGTTACATTTACACAAGCCAGCATGTGAACTTTGCATGCAGATCAACAAGATGGGACAGATTTAGGTGTAGACATATTTATGTAAGGGATTTGAATATGAGCATGGAAGAGCAGATAGCAAAATACCTGCATTGGTATATTTGCTACTTCAAGCAGAAATTGCTCACAATCATGTTAATGGCAGGGCATTAAGTAGGATTTTGGCAGAGAGTTTGCAGTAGAAGATTCTGAAAGTCAGTGACATCCCATATCCTTAAATAAATATGAATTGATGCCACAATTCAATCCTTCACTTACAGCAAATGATGTGGACCTCAACCCAATGACGGCAACCAGACAAGTTAGCCTCTCCAGTAGAATATACAATGCCACTGAGCTTCAGAGGCTAAAGGGAAACTACATGCATGCAGTTCAAATAAAAATAAAACACAACACATTGTACAATGTCTCCTACTTATACAATACGTACATAATCTGGTTTACTGATATAATTTACAGGAGGGAGGATGCAGTTAGTTTCATGCTGAAAATTCATTGCTTAAAAGGCAAAGAGTGGACACAGAACTTTGGTTACTGGGAAAGAAAGTATTACTTAAAGGATATACAGATGATGAAGCACCTTATCTAAGAACATTTAGAAGAAAAAAAAAAAGGAGATTAGGCAAAGATTCAGTCAAGTTATCATGCTTACCTCAGACTTGCATCTCAGACTTTTTCTTCCTTGCTTACTCAGTTTATTCACAAAGTTAACCTTTAAGAGGAAAAAGAGATCAACAACTACCTATGTCTTAAATAAGAGCAAAAGTATCACTTAAGATAAGAAATCACTAATGTCAGTACAAATTTTTATATTAAGAATGTAATTTGTATGATGGATTATTTTTAATGGAAACTATTCTTTTTTTCCTCCTAGTAACTCCTTCATATTTCATGTCAGAAATAGCTTGTAAACTAAAGAAAAATGGGATTATCCAAGAGTTCGCCTTGTGTTTCGTCTTCCGTATTATGGCAAAAAGGTTGACACTGTAAGATCTGTTGTTACTGAATATCTTAAGAAATCTGGCTTGTGATAACAGCTGCTAGTAGAAACACAAGTGTTCTTTATGATTTGCAAGGAATGGCTACGTAGCTGAGGAGAGAAACTCTGCAAGTATTTAAAAATTGAATCTTTTGCAACAGAGAAACCAAAGAACCAAAAGAACAAACCTGCCCTCCATCCCACATTGTTCAGTGTATAGCTTGTTTTTTTGTGCCCTTTTCTGATTTGAAAAACTTGTCTTTGGATATAATTTTATGCTTTTGTTTTGACAGAATTGCAAAAAAGACCTACCACTCATTTCATGTAGTTTTAGTAGGTCTCTGAACAAGGCTGTTTGTCACCAACGTAAACGTTGTTCTTTGCTTACAATTCTCTGCCAGATATTCCAAACTGGCACTCTTTCATTCAAGATTTGAACTTCAACATTCACTTTCTTAAGTTCATTGTTGCATTTTTTTTCATGGCTCCTGGAGAAGAACAGTGATGTTTCCCTGTTTTTTTTTGGAGGGTCTTCCCTGTTTGTATTAACCTCAGCTGTATTTGCAAATAACTAAAACATTAAGGTAAAATCTTGGAAAATACGTTAAATCTGAATGGAAGGTAATGGAACACGTTCTCATGTCAGCTTTTTGTTTTTGTCTTTTTCTACAGTGCTGTCTCTGTAGTATGACTGACAGGGTCTGGATCAATCTAGAAAAACAAGACAATGGTAGAGGAATAAGCAACTCTAGAAATGTTGCAGTTAAGTTAGTTGTTATGTAATCTTGTACATAACCCAGATATCACAATAAGTGAAATTTCTCTGATCAGTCTCCTAAAAGCTATGGTAACATACGAGCAAGAGAAACTTTCTGGATCAGAAAGTCCATTCCCTTGCTATTACAAACCCTATATTATATAATCTCTTTCGTAAAGAGATTATTTTTGCACATCCCTTAAAGTGCAGATGTTCCTGAGGGAAGGATATAGTGAAGTTTAAAATGAGTATTTCTCAATCAACACACTAACACATAACCATGCAGAGGACTACTTTAGTAGAATAACGATATTCTCACGAACTTTAATCAGAGGAAGTCATCAATGTCTGAAATAAAGCTCAGTGCCTATTTTATCTGTATATTTTCTCTAAAAATCCTTGCAAAGTCAGAGGGGAACTGTTTGCAGGGGGAAATTGCTTTCATCCAAACTTCTGAAAACAAAAGGGGACCATAGTGCTTTAAAAAAGTGATATCCTCAAATAAATTGGGCATGACTGGCCCAAAATGTCTCTACAGGCATTTTTAACCGCTTTCTGTCATTTTGTGGTATATTGTGAAATCGTCTAATACATCTTCAGCTTGGAGTCTTTCCCTTACCCAAGGCTTGGTTAAGAGTGTCTTCTCTAATCCTGTAGGGGAAAACAACACGTGCTGTCCAGTAACAACCATTTTTACTATCAAAGGAACATGAGTGACATCTTCAAAAGGAATAGTAAGGAAATCTTGTCTGTAAGTCAATAGTAGTATGTGCAAGTGTGTTTCTCTGTCCATGTGCGTGACAATGCAGATGACAGAAAGAGAGAGAAGGGCAGGAAAGGACAAGGGATAGAGGATGAGAGCTTCTAAAAGGGCATAAGCCAACATCTTCTGAGGGCTGAGAGAGGAAATAATGAATTCTGAAAATTGGGGTTTTTTTTAAGTTATGCTAAATGGAAGAGTACTGGTGTAATTTTATCTGGGAGTGCATGCTAATATCAGAAACTGCAATGGTATTTTAGTCTGGTCTTAATGGATAGCTGAGTTTTACAGTACCCATTAATAGTTTATGATACACAGAAATAGCCTGGAAGAAGAAAGTCCTGTTAGCTTGGTTTCAAAAGAGTTACAAACAATACAAATCTCACTAAACTGATTTATCTCCTCTCAGTTGAATTTAGACAACGTATCTAGCCCTGTCAAGGATTGTGTTTCTGGCTGGTAAGTGAGTTTTACTCCAGCTCTTCAAGTACCAGGATCAGGATATTCCTTCTTCCTCTTTGTCTCCATTACAGCAATCGTATCAGACATGGATTTGCCATTTTTGTAAATCACGAAGGAGATTTAGCTTATAGCAGAGGTCTGGTTTGCTGAAATTTTAGACAGACTTAAAGCAAGTGTGTTAGTGTAATAAAATATTTCTCATGAACTTATGAACCTGTAGCTCTTACAGATTTGCCTCTCATGGTTTACTGTATAAATGGTATGTATACTTTCTTTACTAAGTATCTGTCAAAATGACACATAGCTTTTGCAAAAAATATATCTCCGGATGCATTCGAATATAAGATATGTCTAAGACAGCAAGGAACATGTAAAAATGGAGAAAGTTTATCTACATGCTTTAAATAGCATTTCTGAATGCCATTTATCCATATTTTTGGTGAAACAAAACAGTGTTGTTTAGTCCAAGACCTCTGTCATCAATGAAAATCACATAAATTCACTAGCTTTTGAGCAGCAAGTTTTTCCAGTCACTCCAAACAGGTTGCAATAAAGCCTTTGTGACATACTGTCACAGAGTTTCGGTGTGATACATTTTTGACAGAAAAGTAATTTCAGAAATCTCAAAGAAATTCAAGTAAATGATGACTTCTCCTTAATGCAGCTTACAAGCTTTAACGTTAGGCTCCCAAATGACATGAGGATAATTGTAGAGGACTTAGAGAAGAGAAACTTTTAATGAACACTTTTTTAATTTTTTTGGAAGATGCCTCAGTTCAGCAAAATGCTGAACCAGTTATTAAGTGCCATTAAAGTAGACAGGATCTAAGCATGAACTTAAGTGGTTTGCTAAGGGAATAGCTTCTGATCTGGGCCATTAATATAGACACAGTTTTTCAAACAATAATGTTGTGAATTCAAAGTTCTGTATCCTGAACAAGAACCGTAAGTTTTTGTTAGAGCAAGGAACTTTTTCTATTAACAGGAGAACATTTTTTTCCCCACAGGATTAATAGTATGATGATGGAACATAACATTCTAACAGGTAGATTGAAAAAAAAATCTTCAAAATTCCACAAAGAGTTTTCAAGAAAACAGTAATCTTCAATTTTCTGTTCATCTAAACCCTTAAAAGTAGCAGTCTTTGTACAAAGATAGCTTGATTTGTAGGAAGGACATGAGAACGGTGACCATATGTTTCTAAAGACATTTTACAATGCCCTAAAGACATTTTGAAATGCCTTAAACACATTGTATAAACAAAATGCTTAGTAGAGAAAGATTTCTATTGTCATTTTTTCAGAATCCTGTGCCTAACTCATTCTTGGGTGGTGTGACCATCTGAAACTCATTCTGTCTTTTGCTTTAATATTTTCTCCTTCCAAATCCAATATCCTTTAAGCCCCCATTTCTGACATTTCTCCTTCCTGTCTCCACCTTCAGAAAACAAACGTCACTGGCCGAAACAGCAGTTCTTATGACATACTCTTATCTCAGAGTTTGTGGCCTAAGCATAATAAACCCAATGTGTCTCTGAGATACTAAAACTCCCCAGGACCCACATGCCTAGATGTGTTGGTCTTCCTGAGGCTGTGCAGGTCAACCTTGTACAAAAAGTGCCAAGATCTTCCAGATGTTAAACATCTTGTTCCATGCTACTACTCCTGTTGGAATTACAGCAATCTGGAAATCTGAAAAAATTACTCAATTCTATATTTCTGTTGGAGAATGAAAACATGTCCTAGTACCAACAGACATAGCATACTGTCTCCTGGTGTGAGGGAGAACACAGAGTGGGCTAGAGATTTCTACACCAACATTGCTTTCTACTTCACATTTTGATAAACACGATCCCATGTCACTATGAAAATGTATCCTTGAAGTGAGAAAAAAATTATGAGGAGGAAGAAACCAGAAGATCTTGATTTTATGTATGTTGATGTTTTGTCTGTTTAAACAAACAGAATGTATGCCTGTTACTAGTACATAGGAGTTGTGTGTTCTTTTACTATCCACAGATTCAAACAAACATTTCCAAGGAAAACTGTCTTGCTTACTGAACATGACATGAAGCAGGACCGTATCTGTCAGAAGTCTCAGTTGAAAAAAGCAAATGGCATGATTGTCTCCAGAATAACAATGAACTTTCGTCTTTGACTGGGCCAGGAGTTTATCCTGTTTTGCCAGGTAGTCAAGGTGTGTCAACCCTGAAGGACGTGTACACTTGATAAAAACTGTTGCTACTCAGTTTTTAACTGTTCAACTACTAACTGAAATGTACTGTGTTGTTATACACTTAAAAGCAAGGCATGTGAGAATTGCTAGATCCTGCTTGTCATGGAACAATATAATGGCCAGATGAAATGATCTACGTACTATATTCTTTCTCTAAAATGTATTAAATAAGTTAACATAATATTTCTTTGTATTATGTAGAAGAGATATATGATACGTCATCCACCCTCTAGGTTCACTATTTGTTTGATCACCTCTTGTTTCATATAGTTAGTATTTCAGAAAAAGAGAAAGAGAAAGAGAAAAAGAAAGAGAAAAATGAAAAAAGAACAAAGAAAAGGAAAAAAGAGAAGAATAAAAGAGAAAAAGATATCCTCCTCTAACAGTGTTCAGTAAGTGCTCTAAAGATAAGAATGATCCTCTTGCAAGACCAGTTTAAGTAGCAGTTGAACCAGACTCACTGTTCTTGCTACCTTGTTCTTGAGTTTCTGTTAGTTTACTCCCCCTTTTACCAGGTGACAGAAGAATTGGATGGCACCTGCCTTAGGTACTTTCACTGTTGTTATCTCTGAAGTCAGAGACTCTTGTATTTACACATGCTTAAGGGCGCACCTTTCAAAGCTGTCTAATCTGCTTCTACAGAGCGTGGCTGAATTTCTTCCTGACCATATCTGCAGAGTTTGAAATTACAGGATGGGTTTAGAGTAGGTGCAACTACCTATATATTATTTTAGTCACCTCTTATCTTTTAAATGACTATCCATAAATCCCAAACTAAGTGCCATGTCAACTTTTCCTAACTCTACATCAGACAAGTGGGGAGGAACTTGTGATGCTTTCTAGCTCTTAGTAGCAAAATATCAAGAGATTCATTACACATTTCATTGCATCAACTATCACTTTTTGCTTAAGTCTGTTACGTATCAGATAAATACTAACACTCTTTGCCACAAGAATGGAGGGCCTTGACAGGAAGTCAAGTGCCAAGACTCTGTCATGGCGCCTCTTCAGGCAGTAGGTGGAGGGACAAGATGCCAGGCATCGTCTTGCAGTACATGCTTCTTCTCTCTGCTCCTGCAGATACAATTCTCTGTTCAACAAATCAGACATCCTTCATCACAAATCCTGCAGCAGTGGCTGCAGAGCTACTTTACTGGTATGTCTTGGCTCCTAAGAGCAATAAGAATCCTTGAAGAATTATTTATTTAATATTTAAGAGCATGTAGCTGACTTTCAGATGGGGAATACTTAGAATGGGGGGAAATACCCATCCAGTGCTCTGCTGGCTTTCACATCTGGCAGCAACAATTTAGCTCTGAGGCAACATAGTAGACAGCAAAGAAATATGCTAGGGCTGGGATTCAGCTGCAGGTGGTAGCCAGATAATTGAGTCTAGATGTTAGCGAATGAGATATCCAAATTCAGTTACAGTCAGCAGAGATCTGGAAAATTTATCTGTGGAGTCTCAGGTGCTATACAGCTGATCAGTATATGTGTTTATTTCCACTTGAACTGAATCCTCTGCAGACTTTTTTGCAGGTACCAACCAGTGACATAAGTCGGTTGTCTAACACAGGCAAAACGATGTTTGAGATGTCATAGAATATCAGAGATGTCCTTGTGAGACTGACAGGTGACAGACCTCATGCATGAGCATTTCTGAGCTCCATCAAACTTGATGTTTGACATGGAAAGTCAATGTTACGGCTAGCATTACAGACTGACATTTCTATTAATGTATCTGCAGGCTGAGGGAGAATGCTAGCTGAAAGCTGGGCAGCTGAGCCATCAGAAGGGTCACAGATGACAGCTGCAGAGAACTCTGCATGCCCCAATCAGCTGTAGAACCAAGCCTGTGGATGCTCGGTGTAGTTCCTTCTGAGAAGCAGCTACCATCATGGGACTTTGTTAGTAGCAGTATCTTGTTTTTTCCAAAGGTTATGTCATCAATAACTTTCTAACGCATAAACCAGATCTTAATGCTAAACAATCATGCACTACAAGTACACGCAATAATAATCATTACTCACTTGATGGTAAAATCCTAGTAGCTGGAAAGGACCATTCCGTTTCTAAACAGACAAAGTGTATGTAGTGCCTGTAGCGCCTGCACTGTGTGGTTGTAGCTGTGATGATCCAAGGATATTGGCAGGGCAGAGTTTGGAGGTAATGGTAATGCATTTTATTAGACTAACCTTGTCTTGCTTGAATAGATAAATAACCTTTCCAAGGTTAGAGGTTGCTACAGAAGCGTAAGAATTTCCATTTATAAGACCCTAAACTTTTAGGATCACAAGAAAAACAAGGGCTCAGAGACGATCTACCCATCTAAAGCCTCTGTTCTAAGCAATACTCAGAGCCATTTCTGTTATTCACAAGTCAACTGAACATAGTTTGGACCTCAGTCTTTTCTCCTTTTAGTGAACCAGATTCAGAAGGCTGGTTGGCTGAAACCAAAGTCTTCCATGCTTAGTGTGGTATGTGCTGCAGTAGACATGGGAAGTTGGGTTTTTTTCCTCCTTTTTTTTTTTTTCTGTTACTGCTTGCACTGAATGACTGCAAGGATTGTCTCTTGCTCTTTCAAAAGCAAGCCATTCATTAGGATGCTTTACCTTTACTAAAAGACATGTTTTCAACTTCGCATGGCCACTGGCCAGAAAAGCAATTTCCTTTTTTTTTTCCCCTTCAAAAAAGAGGTTGGAAACCATCAACCTGTATCAGGAAGAAGGATTTCAGTTTTAAAGGTGAAATAACATTCGCTCCTTTTACATGATAAATGGAAGAAATAGGATACACTAATGAAAGAGAGAGGACATAGCAATTAAAAATACCACGAGAGGGTGGTACATAAGTCTATCCTCATGTTATCTTAAAGTAAATTAGCATGAGAGGTTAAAGAAGCCAGACTTCTTTTACTTCATAAATTACTCAGCTTTCAGTACAGGTTTTACAAGACCACATATTACTTACCTGAACAACTGATAGTGTGGTATTTATCACATGCTGCCTCCATTTGTAAGGTCATAAATTCCCTTGCTGTGGTTGCCTGTAATGTGTTTTAGTGCTAAGTGTAGCAGTAAAATGCTGGAAGAAAATCTATAGATTCAGCTTATAATAGCCGACTCTGTATTTTATCCTATCTTGAAGGAAGTGAGAGATAAGGCTGAGGTTGCCTAAAATGAGCAGATATAGGAATAATTGCTACTTAGTGTCTTAACTGTCATTTATACATTGATTCCTGGCATTTTAATGGATGAGGAAAGAAAGCTTTTGCTTCCTACATGAAACCAAGGTACTTCAGGTTGGTATCTCCCCTGAAACTGTTATCCTTTGAAACTTAAATACATATATCAATACAAATACATATTTTCAAACTATACTATATATTAAGATATACTGTATTTATAGTATATATTTTATATTTAAGTTTAAAAAAATAGGTTTCCGTATTTTTTTCACATGTCCTGTTGAAAGCTGTTTTCACGTTGTTTTCATTCTGAACAAGAATCAGACTTTTAAATTAAAATTTTTTTGGGGGTGGAAACTTGGCTTTGCTTTCTTATAGGTGAAACTACCCACAGTGTCTGATTCCTGATTATATCCCATCATATAACTGGCCTTCAAAAGCAACATGGTACACTTCTACATGAACTATTGAAGAGACATGCTTGTGTAAGAAAATTTTTACCTGTGTGAGCAATCAACATACATCTTAGCCAAATGCATAATGCAAGAAAAGAGTTTCTTGCAACAGCTCATAGAGCAAATATCTACCTGTCAGTTGTTGTTGGACTTCTCACTGTTACCCTAAGTCACATCTGCATGTGACTTTCTATGTGCCCCTTCTACATTCACCTACCAGAAGTAGGAGGGAATGTGCGTCTTTGTTTCTTTCAAAGATTCTATGCGATTCCACAATTTTCATCTGTCTAATTTGTCCATCCTGTCTTGTAGGATAAATGAATTTAAAACAGACAGTAGAAAAATCAATTGGAGAGGAAACAAGTCAAATAGATCCTAGTTCTTAAACAACTTTATCAAAAAGGAGTGATAACCTATTTGTATTAAGCCATGGACACATTGCAAATTAAGATTAACTTGAAAATCAGTGGTTAGAGAAACCCAGAATTGTTACCAACTTGTTATCAAGGAGGCAGAGTCATCTCCAGGTGAAATGAGTGATTTGCTCATATTTCTCCAGTTTTGAATGAACAGCTTGCCCACTCTGCTCTTTCTGAGTAGTGCAGACTACTCTGTTATGCCTGCACACTGTAATCCAGTTTGCTCTGCGTTAATGCTTAGACTTCTTCCCTTTTGTGACTTCCTTGCTTCAGTGGTCTTGACCTGAGTTGAGAACATCCAGAAGTAAGTACTTCATCTGAAGTAAGTATGGTTAAATGACGAATACTTCAGTAAATGCACATCTAACAGAATAAGTCATTTTTAAACATGTGCAAGCCCAAAGGGAAATACCAGGTGGCAATGGAAGATGTAGCACTATCATATGCCATTTTTTTCCTGCTCCTTGACACAGGTTCACTTCAGCTCATCTAGCTCATGTATTATATGCAGATATTTGAAAGAAGATGCCACAACATATCTTTTTGTCTACAGACCTCTGATATTGGTTTGCTGCTGTCATATGATGTGACTTGGTTGGGAGTAGTGGGGCAATATGCTCCAATCACGTGCATCAAAGCTATACCTGTAGCTGATGTTAAATTTTCTTCAAGGAGAAGCTGACCTATAAAGAAATGTTATAAACCGGATCCATTTATGTCAAATATGGCAAATTAAATATTCTGCAAAGAGATATCTAAACATTTTACTTCTATAGTTAAAAAAAAGAAGAGTGAGAGACGATTATCTGACATCAGGAGATTATGAAGATCATGAAATTCAGTCAAATCATGATTTTTTAAAGCTATTCAGCTTCAGTTATAGTTTTGTAATATTAATAGGTTTACTGAAATGTTAATTTTTCCTGCACTTGACAATGAGAGTTTTTCTTAGGAGCTATTCCTTAGGCTGTTTAGGAAAATTATTCTTCTTTTAGAATACATGGATAGAAACTTTCTTTACTCAACGTATTTTAAACAGTTTAACTTCCTCATGTAAAAGAGAGAAAAAAAAGAATTTGTTTCAATTTTCACCTTAACTCAAAAATTCGTGCCTGAATTTGAACTACTGCCACTACTAAACATCTTCAGGCAAACTCCTATTAAAAAATCAGGCCTAGATGTTTCTTGTTTGACATCTGTTCACTGCAAGTGTCTAAAAGGTGTCTTTGTTTATCTTCTATGTCCTACAGTTCAGCAGGGGAGGTCTGCTATGTTATTTCCAGTAGACCTAAGTCTGTTTTTTCTTTTTTTTTATTTATTTGTTTGTTTCATGACTTGTAGGATATCAGTTCCTATTGCTTTATGGTGGCTTGCTTTTTATACTGGTTTCCATTTGCAGAATAATTGTGCTATCTTGAAAACAGTTAGAAATATGTTGCTTATTGCAGAACTAGTGCATACTTTAGAGTGTGAGGATTTCATGTCCAACAAACTAATGTTTTCTTTACAGATGTCTGTAAAAGTTGCTCTTTTGAGGCATCATGAGATGTCCAGAAATAGTTTTGCTATTGATACCTTAATAATTTTCTCAGATGCAGAATCAGATTGTAGCATTATTGGAAATCAAGCTGTTTCTTTTTTGCATTTCCCTAATACGTATGTCATCTGCTTGAAGACTCCTGGAGCGTGGTTAATAATGCTGCTGGCAGATTTTGCTCTTTTCTGCATTTTGCAGATGTTACATCCAGTGGTGCTCAGTTTTACACCTCTCCTGAGGCTTTCATGAAAAATCTGTGGTGTTGTGTGCTTGTTGTATATTATGTGCTACAGGGCTGAGATGAAGGAGGCTTTCTCAGCACTACAGACATCCGTCCTTTGTGACTACAGGCATATCACTTAGGAGATTTTCAAACCTACACATGTCCTATTGTACAGAAAACAGATTATTCCACCAATAGCCATGTACAGTTGTTATAATTTATTCAAGTTTAATGAAAGGTGTTTGTACATTGTGATGCATACTTATCAAACAAACCACAAATCCAAATCAAAAATGAGCAGTTTACATGTTAAGTAGGCTGTTGCCATAACCATCCTGTTTTGCTCTCATGAATATAAAGAACTTATCCTGTATCTCAGATGACGAAGGTAGGGCAGGAAAATTAAATGATTTCCTCAGAGTTACAGAGAGGTATGTCAAAATCAACATTCAAAAGCAGAGGTTCGTTTGAATAAGACTCATGAAACTTTAGCCACCTACATAACCTACATCTTACCTATTTATGGCTCAATCTAGAGACCTAAACTCAGGCATCTAGTGACATTTGAGACAACTTGGTGGATCTAGCGCATGCTCACATGTCTGGGAGATATGACACAGGACCTGAGGATATCCGAGCTCTTCTGATGCAGCACCTGAAAGGCAGCATGACATTCCAAGGTATCTCAAAAGACATTTTATACCTATGTTTAGGCAACTGAATCAAGTCTTTACACTCCCTTTCTGTTCTGTGTTTTTAATAACATTGGGATAGTAGATTACCCAAGTTATTTGCTGGCAGAAGACAGAGAAATGTCTTAAAACAACTCCAGTGATATGAGCAGTTGCCAAGGTCACAGTAGTTCTGCAGTTCTGGATTTATTTGGAGTCCTGAGAAGAAAATCCATGGACATGTTACCTGGGCTTTGTAACCTGCATCAATGCACATCTGCCTGGGTGCATATAAGACCTGGATGAGCCCTGGTCCCCTGATTGTGTATACTGCACTGCTCTCCCTCATGAAATTAATGTTTCTGTCTCTTTTCATGGTCATGCGGGGACAAGGAAAGGAGGTGTTGATGTACACTTGAGCACTGTACCAGTATGAAGCTGGGATTTGGTTTCTGTAAGCATCTCAAGCTAGCTTAAGAATTGCCTGGATGTTGTGACACAGATACAGCTACAATTACTTGAAGAAATCAGTCTTTGCATAGCTTGTGGCAATTTATGAACTAAGCCAATGCAATTTACAGTTACTATATTTTTTGCAATGTCTTCAAAACCAGAAGAAGGCACTAGGGACTTACTTTAAAAGAGAGAAAAAGAGAGAACGTGAAAAACGTTGATATTTCTAGGAAACAGGATTTATAACTTCGTAAACCCCACAGTCTGAGTATGCTGTTAAGAAAGCAGCTGTTTTCGTCTTAATAGCATAAGGCAAAACCATAATAACACAAGACTATCCACACTGGGTAAAGGTAAGGATTCATCCTGCTGTTAGTTGTGAGAGACATCAGACACCTCAGCAAGAACATGACAAGTAATCAAGTAAATATATCCTGCAATTTATTCCCTGTTGAAAGCAATCCAGGGTTTTGCAGATAGATGTCTTTTAAAATATGAAATAAATACTTCAGAAGGAAAACACACGGAAGTGGACAGAGGTGTTCTCTTTGTTTTTAATAGCTCTTGATAGACCCCCCTTTTCTAGTTGTTTTTTGAATCACGCGGGAAGGAGATCAACAGCAAAAATAAATCTTATTTGAAAAATAACTTCCTTTTTGCTTGTTCTGAACCTGAGTTTTGTAGTCCTCATGTCACTTTGGAGTCCTCTTCAAGGTAGTTATAGCACTATTTATAAAAGATTTCAGGGTAATCATTAACAAGTGGTTATCCTAAACTCATTTTACATAGGGAACTGAAAAGTCTCTGTATAGAAATAGCGGTTGGTATCTACTGAACCTGAGCTTTTGCTAGGAACAGAGAGGTGAAAGGCTCTTTATTCTGTTCTCCCTACAGGTCTCCTGCACCACACAGCCCTCCAGGATGCAGGATTTAAATGTTCAGCAAAATGATTTCCACTAATACGACAAAACTTTTCATGGTGAAAGCCCAGCTGGAGAGTTGCACCTTTTATAGGAGTCTAATACTGTGTTATTACTAGCATCCTGAAAGTAATTTGTGACAATAAGGAAAGAAATAGGGGCTATCAATCAGACTGTCAGTTACTGTTTCAAGCAGAACACATTCAAACAACGTATTATAAACCCAGATCTTTCAGTGTGCCAGCTTAAGAAACCTTTTCTTGCTAATTTGCAACCTCAGGAGGAAGAACACTTGCAAGGTGCTGGTAGTGCTCCTTATTTAATTCAGTGTAAATTCATAAAGTAAATTACCCAGATAATTGGTCATGTCCTCAGTCCATCTGCACCCAGACTATATTTTTTCCATAGATGCAAAACAGATTTACAGCTTAAAAGTAAGTGCAGCAATAAAGGAATATTACTAGTTATAGGCTTGTGCCAAGTTTTATGACCAGCTACAATAAAAAAGGAGTTCAGCCACTTTGAATAATGGGATCTGTCAGATCCTACTCACTGTTTCATAGATTCTGATGGGAAACTCACAATATACATAGAGAGAATGCATTTGATTCTTTCATTCAAAATGGAGTACATGTAGTACTATCACGATTTCAAAAGAGTGATTCTAAAAAAATCTAATGCTGAGATAAAACCCAGGTTAAGTAGTTCTCAAATTTTATTCTACATGCTGTGAGTTAGCCTTCTCAGTTGAATCTTGGATATTCTTGTTTTGGAATTTCAACCTACTAAATCTGAAATTGCAAGCTGTAATCTAGGTTGTCAGTGTAGCTCAAGGTTTTACAATCCAGCACATAGTGCTGTAGAGGAGTGACTATAATAACAATATTCTTACAATGGTAAAGTATTATAAATGTTACTAAGGCATTAAGTAAAATTACATCTGGATAAAAATCAAACTAGCAGAGAGATAACTCTGCAAAAGACGTAGTATCAGTAGCATAAATTAATGTGTTGGTCTAAGCAGAGAAGGGGAGGAAAGGTTGTTTGACAGAGTAATATTTTTTAATAAAAAAATTGCAGAAAGATGTAAAAAATAAGAAAATTTCTAAATATGTTTTGCCAATGATGTCAATTGGACCCAACAGTAGAAAAAAAGGGAAAAAGTTATAGTGTTTTATGAAGCACACTCTTACTTGTATGAATGAAGCAAGGCCTAATATCTTTAATGAGACTAACAGATCCAGCTGAAAACTTGTCTCTTTTTCAAACTATATCCATTGACACAGTAAAAGAAACTGTGTTTTTCTACAGACATTGTTGTTCTTTTAGAAGAGAGTATATAAAGATGCACTATATATTTTTTCTCTTTACTACTATTTAATAATAAAAAAATTTGCTAAAGTCTATGAAGTAACATTTGTTCTTTTTGCTTTTTAAAAAAAAAATTGTTAGTTTTATCATATTTATAAAATGCAGTGAATGCAGCCAGCCAAACTAAGCTATTGCTAGGCAGGGATGGCTTGGTAGCCCGTGATGGGGACCTGTGCTCTGGGGGCCAGAATACCTCCCAATGCCCCTCCAAAGCAATGCCGTCATGCCCTGCCGCAGGAGGACCCTCAGGGCAGAAAAGCACGCTAGGTTTTCTGAGCTTTGTTCAAACAGGCCTTGTAGGACCTCCAACTCTTTCCACCATGTGAATTTGCACATTTTCAAAGGCCAATTTAAATAATGCTCCAGCCATTCAAAACTTCCTCCCAAAGAGGATGCATTTCCAAGAGGGTGATATTGTGCCACTAGCGGTCAGACTTTCATAGGAGAGTAGTACCTGCAATTTCACACTCTGAATAATCTGCTTTCCTACTCTAATGTTAAAAAGTTTACGTCTCTAAAAAATCTGAACCTGAAACCAGGCAGTGATTTCTTCAGAAAATTTGGACAGAGGCATCTGAAATTACAAAAAAATAAAAAGATTGAAAAACTACTTTAAATTTTATGAAGGACATTAGAAATGACAGGGGAAAGAAGTCTTCAGCGTTTCCATCTTCAACCTTCAGTGTATCATGAGCATTTTCTTTCCTGGCCATATTGAGAGAACTTTCTGCTGTATTGTGTCTCAGGATTAGTCACATCACATTACATTCCTGCTTTCTACATTTATTTTACCAATTTGGCTGGAGTATGACAGATCTTATCATGTTTGGTAGGATTTGTTTTGATGATGAACGGCTCTGCAAGCCTTTGCTTGCAAAGTATGACAGTCTGCATGCATATTCTTAGCTCTCACTCCATTTATTAGTTTAGTTGTACATGTTTTTATATAATTCTGAAGAATTTTTGTGTATTTTAATTAAGGTGCAGATACCTAATAACACATTTTGGGGGTCTGAAAAACAATGCTCTGAAATTCTCTTGAATTTTGAAAAGATAGCATATATAAGCTTCTAAAAATTTATTCTTTTTTAAGTAATAATTTATTTGTGAAAATAAGAACTGTACTGTTGTAGAGACAAGGCTTAAACTATGGTAATTTGAAAACGTTAGTCTTCTTTTGGCCACTTTCATGATCTTCTATTAGTAATTAGTCATGTGAGAAAATTGTGTAAGTTAGAATATCTGGAAAATGTTTATTCTTTTATGTGTATACCCAGGCAACGGAAATAGTTTTTACTTAAACAAAATAATTCACTATTTGTTGATTTTATGTTTTAGAATTCTGTCATCTTCTCAGGGAACAGATACCGTATTACATGATGTAGGAAGCTTAAAGGAACAAAGCAAATGTTTTGTGAAAGCATAATCTAAATTTTATAAATTAATTATCTATAAAACCTGATGTGTAGAGTCCTTGCTCATAGTTTGCTGACTGCACCACCATCCCACTGCCTTTAATGGAATTTCTTACTGATCTAAGCACTTGCCAGCATGAATCATCAATTCCAAGCAGTCTTTGATATTGGAAAGACATAAAAACCACAATTTTCTTATTCAGTACAAATTGAACTAGAACTATTGCATAGAGAATTGATTTTTGTGGTTTAATCAACATTTTATTTGTGCGGTGGATAAGCTTTTTTGTTCTGGGGTTTTCAGAAAATATAGACTGAAATGGAAAACACTTAAATACCTGAAGAAAGTGGTGTATTTTCTTTACAAACTGTTCTGATCTTAGCTTATCACCAGGATCATTCTGAAATGAAAATAGACTCTACATCAGACACCTATAATAATCTTTTAAAGTAACATCCTCACTGTCAGAATTAAAAGTATATAATTTTATTCTAATAATCTAATTTTCAAAACAGATGAGGCGAAATCTGAAACAAGCTAATCAATATCATGTGAAAGTTGTTCTGTGCTTGTCGGTCAAAGTATTCACTGATAATTCATAGAATTAAGTATTGATTTGGAATAGTTATCTACATCATTAGCTTAGACAACATTGACAGCTCCTCAAACAGCTTCCAATAATATGTCAAAAGAATAATTGTATGATCATGTGGGATTCGAGTCGTCTGGGAAAAGTGATAGAAAATGGTGAATTAATCACTGAACTAGAAACCATTATTTTCTTAACATGATTGATAAGAATCTGGTTCATATTTTATACATAGCCAAAGAACGTCCCAGGCCAGTGATGAAAATACCTGGCTCTTTTGAAAGCTAATTTCCCAAAGCTGAAAGCAACTGCTGACAATATTGAAGGAAAACCCCATAATATTGATGGGTTGTTTGTTAGATCCTGTGGCTTCAAAGCCCAATTTTATAATCACAAAAGATAACTTACTTTACTTTATTGAAAGCTAGATTAAAAAGTGACAGTGAAGAGAAAAAGTTAAAAAATGGGAGAGAACAACAGATAAAATAAAAGCAAAGCATTGCAGTCTGCAACTAAGAATAAAGCCGCTGGATAAGGGAAGTTTAATATATAAAATTAAAAAAAAAAGACATATCTCATTTGTATAAGGAAATGAGAGGAATTATTTAAATTATTAGAAATAACCCTAGCTATGATATAGGTCCTGTATGAGACAAAAACTATCTTAGCCATTCAGAAAAAACAAGGCTATTTAATAAATAGCTGTTCTCAGTCACATAACAGTCAGATGTATTCAGTAAAAATTTCTGTTCTGTATTTGAAGCAGGACAACTTGTTCATATCTTGCGATGCTAATGAAGTACATTCTATTTCATTAGTAGCTGGAGCAGATATTAAATGACAAAATTAAGAGTGAAACATTTTTAGGCCCAGCAGATTTTATAACTTGTAGTCAAGAGTATTAAAGGAATTAGCAGATGAGCTGTTTGAGACATTCACGTTGTTTTTAAACAAGACTTACAAAATGGGGGACTTTCCAGGATGCTGAAAAAAGCTAATGTTGTTCTAATATTTTAAAAAAGAAAATTTATGTCCCACGTAAGTATATCTTAATACTGATTAGGAGCAAGAGGCTCATAGGTGAAGCAGCCGCTAAATAAATAGAGGATGTTTGCCTAATTAATTCCAGTCAACATACTTGAGGAACATAGATCATTTTCCAATGAGCATGTAGGCCTGCTTTTTCAGGCTGGCTATTCTGACAGAAATTTATTTTTGTACTGTATTTGACTTTGTTTCATATGACATCTGAAATATTGTACTATGGGAAAATCAGAAGAGACAATATTAGCCACACAGAAATCTGGTAAACAGATTACAAAATCTGCATCTGTAAGTGAGAATGTAAATATTCCTAAAACAATGTCACTGAGATCTGAGTTCATTGTCACTTGATACTGGCAAATTAAGAATAAGATTTAAGACTTGTGATCTTAAACAAAACACAGATTCATTTTGGCAAATGTAGATGGCAAAAAAATCTGTTGGGAAGGCAAATAACCTCAGTAACAGATTGCTAATAAAGAGCAACCTGGGATGCTTGGTAACAAAAGACCTCTTACACAATGTACTTTAAGCAGACTGAGAGAGCCTGTACTTATGAACTAAGAATACATGGGTGGAAATGTTGGTTAAAGTCACATGGAAAGTAACACTTGAGTGCAGTGGTAGCTTCTTAGTTGGTAGGGATGTCAGCAGAAAATCACGTGTGTGTCTGGTATGTCTGTGCGCATGCACATATAATACAATAGAAACTTGAGAGAATAATATACAAAACAGGAACAATACAAGTTAAGCATTTTTAAGAGGATTTTAACAAGATGAGAATATTTAATGTTACCTATTAGAGAAGTGAATAATGCTCATCGCCTTGTAGAGAACCCTGTAACATTTTTCCTTTGCACGCCTCTCTGTATCTAACCATCCCGAGTTGCCACATGCTTGTCACTGTGAGCTTAAGGAGCTGGCAAATTGCCCACCAAAAGCTGTTCCACTGATGCAGGTGAACTCTGTAATGTTTTTACTAAACTTGTTTTTCAAAAAAATCTACCTTATTCAGCTTTGGTAAGAAAAAGAGAGATGGAACAAAGTTAATCACTCAAATGTAACCACTCTTCTAGAAATGGAATCAAAGGATATATAGTGTGTTGGGACCTTCTGTGTTTCTCCTACGCACCACTTTTGTGTTAGACCACTTTTCCACACATTGCTTTCTGTAAGACTGGTGACAGCCAGGGGGATCTTCACTGGGAGCTACCACAGATGTACAGTGCACTTGCTGTTCTGTTCTATGCTCATACTCTGGCTTGTCATGGTGCTGGGTTTGGTGCTAGCACTTGTCCCAAATGAGCTTCTCCCAAGGGGAAAAGAAAAAAGCAAAAAATCCCCACTCACCCAACACAGCACAACCCAATCAAACTAAGCCAAACCAAACAAAAAAAAATAGAAAGATTTTATCAAAGATTCTGGACTTCTGGAGGGGATGGACCCTGCTGTCCTCAGGGTAAGAGCTGTCCCTACTTCATTGTCATGATAGATATCGGCTGAGCATTGGTTTTCCATGTTGTGTTATAGAACAAGAAATTATATTTCTTGTGTTTTCAAGAAATTTGACAAGAGCTCAGTTTTGAGGTTGCACAATGGACCTACAAACCTCTTTTCACAGATGCTGTGCAAAAATATCGCCTACTTTCACAAAGTCCAATTGTTTTCTTTACAAAAATTAAGAGGTTTTTCTTATACATGCTCTGCACCACGCAGTCTCACTGTAGCTGAGTTATATGTGGCTGCAAGCACTTAATGTTGCTTTGCTTTCATGCAAGCAGACTTAGGCAAACCTGTGAGGGAAAGTGATTTTTTAAAATTTCTTGGCAGGCATGTGCTAGGATCCACAGATGAAGAGGATGGTCTTCAGCTTAGTTCATGAAGAGGACTACCGAAAGGAATAAAAATTTATAAATTCAACCATTCCCATGTGCCAGGGTAGACAAGAAAAAGTGGGCATGCCTATAGCAGCTTGGAAGTTCAGGGACTAAGCCTAGTTTTGGATCGCAGCTTCCCTGTCGTTCACTCTGCCCACCCACTGGTCTCACTTAAAGTCTAACCTCCAGCAAGTCAGCTGGCTCTCCGGTCTGGGAATTTCAGGCTTTGTGGGAGAGAGGAAAGGGGAAGCAAGGTTCACCCTTGGCCTTTGCCCTAAGGGGGCAGGACGGACACAGCTGACCCAAGCCACATGGGTGTGCAATCTTGACCTTGAACTTGAGTACAACTATCAAAATTGTTTCTTTCTTCTAATTAGAAGTGGCTAAATAGTAAATATTTCACATTCATTCTAACTATACCTCATCCCATATTCTTCTTCTTTTCCCCTGACAGAACTGAGAAGTTGAAATTCCTCATAAGTAACAGCTGCTCTCTATCTTCGGAGAAAGCTGGTAAGTCTGGGGCTGACAGCCTTGCACTGGTGTGTACTGGATCTGCAAAGATGAAATCCAGTTTTTATACAGAGCTGAGGGTATTTCTCAATCCACATCTCTCTCTCAGGGGTAAATCTTTTGCTTTGGAAAGGAGAAAGTGTAGGAAACTCCATGAAGAAAAGCAGGTGGGACTCCAGCAAACTGTATCTCTTCTCTGGGATTCTTATGGGGAGAGGCAATTGAACTGCCAGTAAGAAAGCAAAAGACGCTTTTTCAAATATGTAAAGAAATTATGCTTATTACACAATAGAGAAGCCTATGGGAGCCCAGGGCAAGAGCTGCACTTAGTCATGTCAACACAAGGGGCTGGATGGTCGCACAACATATACTCCAAAATTTGGCTGGCCTTTCTTTGCACCTTCAGTTTCAGCCTCCTGTCCAATCCCCCTCTCACTCTTCTGTTATCCAGCAGAATCTGGAAAGAAATCATTAAACTGTATAGCTGTTCCAATAGCAGCTGTTTGCAAGGCGGCCCTGGGAGTTCATGGCAATTCCTGTGCTGTGCAGGGCTGCTCAGTGCTCTCATGTGTGTCCTTGGCAGCTCACGACTCCGACTGCTCCAGCACAAAGTTGTGTGCAGTCTCTGCAAAATAGTGGGAAGAGGTGAGAGTGGGAAGAAGGGGACGGCAGCGCTCGTCGTATGAATTACCTGTGTGCAGGAGAGCTACTGCTTTTGAGATGATGGAGTTTCTCCCTCATTTTACCCTCTTTGTCTTTCTGTTGACATTTTGTTGCTACTTGATTTTTCTCTCTTTTTCTTTAACTCTTTCCATCTACTTTCCCCTCTTTTCCACTGCTTGTATGTCCCTTCCCCACTTTTTATCTTCTCACTCTTTTCCCCTTATCCTCCTACCTTTGTTAAACCATTGAAGTTCCTCTTGCTTTTAGAAATATTTCTTCTGTTTCTCTCCATTTCCTCACCTATTTCCTTCCTCTCTTTTTCCTGCTCGTCTTCCTAAACTGCTTGTCTTCCTTCCTTTTCTGCCTGACTTTCTCTTCTCTGCTCTCTTTGGCACCTCCTCCTCCCCCCTCTCTCCAAATCCCCTCTCCATTATTCCCTGTCTCTGGCTGCAGGTGCTGCAGCTGCAGGAATCTGAGACACTCCCAGGGTGGGAGGGAAGCACCACGAGTATTGCTCCCACCCTGCAAGTGAGGGGAGGAGGGTGCTGCATGTGCAGGGCTTGAGACAATGGTTCCTGTCAACAGGATGTGGGAGTTTTATTTAAATGTGGGAATGTCCCATGAAAATTGGGACATCTGGCACCCTTACATTCCACGTCTGACTTCAGTTTCATCTGCTGCTGTTATGAGTGTCATAAACAGGGGTAATTTCACAAGCCATAGGAGTCAAAGTACACAATAGATTGCGTTGCAGATGGTATGCCTGCCCTTAAAAGGACCGGGTCTTTTAGAGTTGCACAGATTGCAGCTTGGCATAGGCTGGAAAGAGAAACTTAGACTCAGGAATGACAGATTCCACCAAGGTTATCATGTACAGACACAGAAAGTTAAAAATATTGCAGTCATGCTTAACATCCTGATTTGAAATCAAAAAAAGGAAGGAGACTAAACCGTGCAAATTAAAAAGAAAATAAAGAGCATTAGTATAGGACGTACTATCCAGTACTGGACTTCAGAGCATGCCATACACTAAATGGTAGGTCCCTCATTTATGTGCCTAAACTAGCAATTTCCCGATAATCCTTCTAGAATCAGTGAAGAGATTAGACGTCTTGAGGAGACCATTCAGAGCACCTAGGCTGGTCTGCTCTTGTCAGGACCTTCAAGTGGTCTCTCTCTTCTATTCTGGAGTAGCTTTGCTTCTAACTCAAGCACCCCTCTTGTGTGATTCAAGTTAGTCTTCCTTTTTCCCACCATTTCAATATCTTATAATTCGGTATATTTTCCTGGACATTTTTCTGCAAAAAATTGGGAGGTAGGTATTTTGCTGGACATGTTTGCAGTTCCGGTCCTGTCCTTGACTTCGCGAGCATCGTGTGTAGGAACACATGTCCCTTCCTACACAGTGTGTGTTGTGGAGGTGGGTTGGATTGCAGGTAATAGTCAAATTTTTGATTCCAGTTGTGATTTGTAGCCACACCACCAATCAGATAGCCAGCAGAGGGAGTGCAAGCTAGCTCTCTCTCTGCCCATGACTGTTGGTGCCTGTGCAAGGAAATGGCTCTAATGTAAATAGCTGAACATGTTCATTTAAACAGGACTGATAGCATGATAGAAATGAGTTGCCAGATGGATGAGACTAGTTGATGGGAGGAATGTTTTCTCTAAGCATTAAGAGGATCATATGCACAATGTCAGATGAAAAATAAACTGGCAAGAATTTAATTGTCATCTGCTTAATCCAGAAATTCTTTTTGGTTGTTGATTTAAATCAGATTCTTTTGTAGAAGTTCTTGGAAAAAAGCCTTTATTTCTTTCAAGACTGTGTACTCCTCAATCTAGTCTGAAGTTATGGGTTAGGGGTGAGGGGGGAGAGATGACAGAGGCTGCAAAGGGAAATAATTTTATTTGGGAACTGCATTCCTTTCCAGAATGAGTTCCCATCTCCTGTGTGGGACAGAGTTAGCTGTTTACCAGAAAGCCCTCTCCTTTAGTTTAGGCATATGGAAGATGTGCCAAAGATAAGATGACTAAAAAACCTGCCGACATCTCATATGAACCCTAGCTGTATAGATTTTGTTGAGTATACAGGGCTTTAAATCCATTCAAGATAGATTTAACAGCCTCAGCAACACTTTTGGGAGATGAGAGCTAGATCCCTGTCAAATGACTGGAGTAATGGCAAGAATGCACTACATTAGGTACCAGGTGTTAAGCTTTGCCTTAGGGTTGATAATACCTGATTCTTTAACCACTTCACTGGACTATTTGCTAAACCCCAAAATTCTCCCATTTTATCAGTGTGTCTGGCATTTCTTTTGGAAGAGTGCTATGGGATGGTGCTAAGAGTAACACACAGGGATGGGCATGAACACACTAGGGGATGGAAAAGTTAAAATCTGGAGAAAATGGAGGTCTAATAAATGTACTGAAGGCCAAATTATTTTGAAGGTTAAACCATGTGTTTTGGATCCCACAGATGGGAAAAGTCAGTCACCAGGGACATATGGTGGCTGGCGGAAGCCCTGGAAGCACGGGTTTATTAGAAACACTTTTGCCATGAATCAGAGAGGTGTTGGGCTTCCTTCAGAGGTACAGAGATCTTCTGCAGACATGGTCCCACATTGCTTATCAGATTTGCGTGGAACTCAGAGTGACCATGACATGTACTGTCAAAATCTTTTATTTATTTCAAAGGAAGGGAATTGGGGAAAATTCTTTCTTAGGTTTGTCTTGCCTTTGTTAGTCTCTGATGCCTTTCTACAGAATGCTCTGTGAGGAAATCTTTTTTTACAAGATCATTACTTTGCAGTATTCTTCTGTTTAGACAAATTCAGTGGTACTATACTTTCTGTTGTTTCAATGACATTCATGTAATGAAGTAATGCACTGAAGGAGCTAATCAAACTGCTCACAAAAAGCAATGCTCCTTCTGTCCCACACAGAGAACCAGTGCAAACATGTAACTCATACTGTGAAATATTCTAAGTTAGTGCTTTCCCAACTGCAGTATGCGAGGAGCTGGCCTGGTTACACTGTGCTAGCTCTCCTTCATGCTTTCAGCTGCTAAGTTGCATTAATGATACTTCCTAATACTTATTTTCCATGTAAGCAATTAGTCTAATGGCTACAGGGGGTTTCTGTGGATTATGAATGGAATGGTAAATGTCTGCATGAGTTTGTGGTCCTCACTGTGTTTCTTATCCTTACCCAAGGGATTTTGAAAACTTATGTTTCATGGCAAAAATAAATTAAGCAAAATTTTTATTACCCTTTACCTTTCAATGACATTAATTTTAAAGGCACTGCCATACAGCACTCTCTCCACCTTTCTCTGATCTCTCCATGCAAACTAAGAATTTTGTAAAAGTGGAGTATTGTAGAAACGGAGATCTTCTCTTACTAATGTCATAAGTACAGAAGGAAATTGAGATTAGTGACACTATTGAGAGAATTCCAATCTGAATATATACCTTGAAAAATGTATCACTATTTGGAACAGAGATCAAGAGACCAAATGTCCACTTCCCCTTCTCAGATAACGTAAATGAGTTCCATAGCAAGGTCTCCAGCATACAGCATGGAACTACACGTCATCTCTGTTTCACATGTTTTAGAACTACTCTTTCCCCCGATATTAATTGATTTTATTGTGACTACGCAATATCTCCAATGAAAATAGAAAGGAATAAAGGAACTCCTTTTTGCATGTGCTATGCTGTAACTCAAAAAATTCTTTGTGGAAGAAATTGCTAAATATTCATTTTTGCCAATGAAGCAAACATGCTTATTAATTTTCATCCTGAAAACATTAAAATGGAACTAACTTTTGTGAATGCCACATATATTTTACATATTTTTCCCCAGCAGAGGAATAGAAATGTTCTACGGTGTATCATTTTGTGAATTCTCATTTCCTTGTTTAATTGAAATCCCTCTTAAAAAATCAGATGCTTATATATAACGTGACTTACAAGACGAAAGCTAACAACCTTAAATTAACAAAGCATGTAAAATTTACACGTCTTATTGAGTGATAGTACAACTTTTTTTTGTTACTTCATGTTTGGTCCTTTAAAAAGTCTGAGAATAACAGTTAAATTGCTTTTACATTCACAGTATTTATTCTTTGATAAGGAAATGTCTTTAGTTGTGTTTGAGAAGCATATATTTTTGGATCTTAAAAACATTAAAAATTGCATGCCATCCTTATTTTGTCTTCTGTTTTTGTTGACATTTTGTGGTCAGTTGAAAGCAGCATTTCCAATAAAAGCAAATGATCATTTTCTTTTAAACATGGAATATGAGAAGGGTAGGGGGAGGGAAAAGCCAATGAAAAGGGAAAGAAAGATTAACATGGACATAATGGCCAAAGGATCTGTCCTGTCTTGCTGAGGCTTGAAAGCCCAAGTTTTTCTTGCCAACTTTGAAATATACTATTAGTCAAACTCTACTGAAACTTTTGCAAACATATTTTTCAAACTATATTGAGCAAAATCTCCAAGTCAGGTCATCTTTGTTGGTCCAGATGCTTTATGTTTTAAATGAAATATTAAAATGAACTCACTAAGAGAGATGTGAATGTGATATTGCTGAGCTTGCCACCAAAACTCCATTCAAAATTTAAAAAGATTGAAGGTGAATCCTCTTCATTTGAGGTAGACTTTTAATGTGTTGACTTCAGATGCTAATGTGCTGTACTGATGCTGAAAGCCTGTGCTAGTTATTACTTTAAAAATACTTAGCTACCTGACTGTATATTAAAAATTTATGTAGAAGTACTTAGAGAAAGAATAATTCTTCATGCATATCCTTTTACCTAGCAGGATAAATGTGTAAGTGGTTTTTTTGTACCTGCTTTTTGAAAAACAGAGTTACAAACACAGAGGTACTAGGTTGCTGATATTAGATGTATCAGTTGAGTAATGCCAATATTCTGTAAGCAGTCTCTTCTGATACAATAATTTCTACAAGGCATGGCTCTTAATTTAGGCTATGAAGGCAATTTTAAGAGTACAATTATTTCTATTGAATGAATGATATCACTAAAAGCATTTAAAATTTTATCTAAATGCAACCAAAGGAATAGGATGGTTTTGTTTCCCTGTTTAGTTACAAAGATATAAACTTATAATGTTGAGTGAGGCAACAGGTGTCTAATGCAAAGTTCAACAGTTTCCTGTGTTTTGATTTGCTTTCAGGAATCAGTTGAAGGAAAGTAATCTAATCAATAGGCTACAGAGTCATATTGCTCTTGCCTAATCCCCCTCTTACTCAGTGTTTTTTTGTTGCTGTCTGCAGAGACATACAGCTTCAGTTGAACAGATGGATCACATCTCCTCTCCTGACTTCTACATGGCTTTGTGGGTAGGGAGCCTACAAAATCAAGTCCCTGCAGGCTGAGGAGATGTTTGTATCCAGATCTTCTGCTTCCTGGGCAACTGCTATCATCATAAACTTGATATAAAAACATTAGGAACCACATACTTTCCTTGTTTAGAAATCAGTGCAATTCTTCGGGTAAGTGTTGGCTGTGGTCTTAGCACAGGAAGAGAACTGTGTCCTTTTAGTGGTAAAGACCTGCCTAGTTTGTAAATTCAAAGAGTTGAGTAGGCACTCAACTGTTTGCATCAGCAAAGGACGTATCCTCTTTAGGTATGTGCAATAACAGGATACTTAGGCTTTGGAGTAAGTGCTTCTTAGGCACTTGGCCAATGATTTTTGGAGGGCACTCTGAGACTTAGATGCCTGAATGCCATTGAAGTTGTACTGTATGGGCTACTGTGAAGTACTGGATTGTACCTTTAACTACTTATGATGTGGAAAACTTAGTATGTTTCAAAGACAAAGACTGTATCTTTACTTCAGGAATAACTTGAAGCCTAGAGAACCTCTCAGTGGATTTTCACTGTCCATGCAATGAAAAGCCTGAACTCAGGCCAGCTATGTATCCCCTGTGCCCCTGTGGAATGTGGAGGGCCTTCAGAGAAGGCAGCTGTCATTCATACCTTCTTGGTATTGCATGGGTGACATCACCAAAGCACATAAAAGACACAGAGGGAATTGTACTAGGGACCACTCTATATAATTCAAGTTTGACTTGGGTTTTCTTTGAATGAACCATGAAGTTCTAATTATACTCCAACTCCCCCACCCCCACCCCCATCTCATTCTCTGTACGTATAAGTAGAGTTAAAACACAACTAAATGCTTATTGCTCCACGAGTGCTTGAGCAGGTAATCCATGTGCAAAAGCGACTGCTGCTTCACTACATTGTAAACACAGCTATGAGTGTATCTGTAGACATTATTTGCCAGGATATGGTCTTGGGCTTTGGGCCTTGGGTCTTGGGCCTTATACTCTCCATCTAAAGTGGGTATGATGTGGAATTTCAATAGCTAAGCCAAAAATTATAACCCTGAGAATCTTTATCTTTATCTTTCTCTTCAAGTCCAGAACTGCTACTTTCAGATGTCTGTTTCGGTTTTTTTTTAAGCATCCTAGAAGCATCACTATCATATGAGTTTTTTCCCCTTCTGTATATAATGCACTTAAAGAGGGAAATCTGAAGTAGATAAAAAATCAATTCTGTGAAAGTTTATGGAGGGTGGGGATAAAAAACAGAAAAGTGTTTGTTTTCTGTGTAGGACCTATATTGGATTTTGTTATGCCTACTGTAAAACTACAGTGATTTATGAGAAGAAGTGTTTTAACTACACAACAATAATCTAAATGTTTCCCTGTGTGGGACAACACAACACTTTCTCAACTGGCTGAGTCTGCAGGGCCATCTACATTTATCACTCTCATAAAGTCCTCTGAATAAGTAAAAGCTCCCCTCACCCGCTCTTGCTTGTGGCTTTTAAACAGGAAGGAAGTATCATTTTCTTCTCCCCTAGCACAAAGAGAGCTCTGAGCATCTAATTACAGTTTCTGTGAGCAAATGGAACCAGAAAAGCATTTCCCTGTAGCTAAAATGCCCAAGCAGATCTCACACTCTTAGTTTTCCCAGACTAATGTTGAAAATCTGCTCTCTAAATTATTCCATTTCTTTACAGAGGAAGTATTAATTACACGACTGCAAATGTAGATCAGGGTGGGATGTAATTACAGGGCTGGCTTTGTGTCTGTTGTGCAACAGAATTAGGCAGGAAGTGTTCGCGATGCCAGCAGTTTCAGGTGTTTTGCAGCCTATTATATTTGTCGGTTCTCACCAGGTCTCGCAGATGGATCAGGTGACTTTCTGCTGCCCGATTGTCTGGAAAATCCACAAAGCTGCTATTACTGCAGGTTCATGGTTTGTACAAGGCTGATGGTTTTAGATTTTTAGAGGAGGAAAAGAAAGAAGTAAAAATCTATTCTGGGTTTTCACTCATTGCCAAATTTTGCTCTCTTTCTTCCTTTCTTCAAAGACTTATTTTTTGCTTTGTTTTCAAGTTTCCTAATTTTAGTCCTCTATTTGCTAAGCACTTCCCCTGCCCCTTCAGCACTGTCATTCTTGCTGGGGGAAGAAAATGGCTCTGTGTGCACAGGGAAGAGCCATCGGGCACTCCAACAGGGACAGAGTACTCACTAGGGTGCCATGACTGGGGAGCACACTGGGACACGCACCTGACTTCCAGTTTAGCCAGAGTCTGGACTTCTTTTCTGGTTCTTGTGCCTTTCAGAATAACACTTCCATTCTGCCTGTTCTCTGTGGGTGGTGGAAAGGAAATCAATTTTCTGTACTTTTCAATTGCTAGTACTGTCACTAGGCACAATTTTGGCCCGAGCTGAATACAGATGTCCCTAAAAAGTTCCTGATTGTAAGGTAACAACTCAGGAGTTAGCATAGACAGAGACCATTCCATGCAGGCACCTTTGATGCAGATTCCCTGTGTGGGAGGGTGAGATTTGAGTTATATGGAGACAGGCTGTTCTCTCCCAGTTGGACTGGGTGTAAACAGATGGTCCTGGGCATAGTTAACATATCCGTACAGACATGATAACTGAATTTGGATATTTAACTTGAACTATGCAGAGTGGTAAACACAAACGTGAATAATAGTAACAACTTTGGGTTTGCCAAGCAAGTCATTATCTGTGTCTAAATATGTTTTTTTCAAGTCTTTGGGATGACAGTTCATCAAGGAGATACATTTTTAAGAGACAATTCTGCCCTATTTGAACAACATTTGCTGCTTAATAAAGCCTATTTGTACTGATTGCTGTGCATGAACACTATGCTGTGTTCTGCAGAAGTCTAAGTCCAAACAGTCTTAGCCACTGAAAGCACACAGAGCAGTGAAGGCTGTAGTAAGATCTCTTCACATGTCTTATTTTGGATCAAATGGTGTGGCTAAAGATACTATCATTGTCCTCATTCCTGTGCTTCTGTTATTGCGTTCTCTCCAACTTGCCACTTCATTTGAACATGTAATCTCATATGACCACGAACAGCCACACTGAGCTTGGCTGCCTATTGGGGAAGAGCAGGACACGGGGGAAATGGCAAGAAGCAATGGTATGGGATGGGACTTGTAACCAGGGCAATTAACATAGTTATATATGAAAAAGAAAATAATAATCACAGTAAAGACACTGCAGCTGTATACCTTTCTGGCACTATCACTAGTACTTTTATTTAAAGGAACAAGTCCTAAAAAAAAATATTCTGGTATTATGGTTTTGTCCAGTTCTATAAAACCCTAAGGTCAAGATCAAGCCTTGTAAAACACTAATTAGCTTGGTTCTTAATGTAAACATAAGAACGCTGTGGAATGCTCCAGGCCCACCCACTTCTCCTATGGCATTTATCTTTAATAATGTAAACATTCAGAATATACCAACATCGATTTGTCATAGCAGTTACCAGAGTTTCTGCATACAGTTTTCAGTTTAAATACTGTGCTAGCAAACGTGCAAGACACATACTAAGTTTCTTTTAGTCCTTAAACTTACATAAATATGAAAGGTAATTAGATACCAAAGCAACATGTGCCTTCAAAATTCCTAAAATAGATAGGATAGCTATTACGTATGCACAGACCCCATGAATGCCAGCATTTAAGATGTATATTCATGGACATACTGTAGCTGGTGTAGTGAAATGTGGAAAATATTTATATTAATTCTTTAAGGAATGACCTTAATAATTCATTTTGGACTCCACCTCTCCTGAATTACAGTTGCCTCACTTGCAGAATATTTTCTGTATCTTGAAAAGATCTTAATAAATTCTAATATTTTCCTAAGTGTGGAAATAATTAGTAGTTTATGATGTCACAGATTTGCAAACTTTTTTCATAGTTGTGGCTGTAAGACACACATATTTCCTCTCCATTCCCTGATGATTAGCTGTGCTTTAAATTTCTTTCAGTGATGATTAGGGCTTTTTTTAAAGAGATGCAACATTTGCTTCACATGTTCTTGTAATTAACTTGAAAACTTGTATGAAAAAAGAATATATATCAATGGGATATCAGTGATTAGAGGCAGAAATACTTTGATTTTAAGGGCTGTTATACAGTATTTTAAGGTATTATTCTAAAGAAGACTTTTCTAATTTATCTGGCAAGACTCATATTTGATATGAACTAGTAGTGTCAATCGGTGATCAGAATGTCATGGTTGTATAGACTTGATGAAAATATGGTTTTATTCCTAAACAGCTTTACATATTACTGGAACAAGTTAAAAAATATGTTTCCAGCAGTTATGAAAATGTGGCAATTCTCTCTAGAGTCAGGCTTGCACCTGGATTTAAGATTGAACAATGCTGAACTTCACTTTGAATGAAATTCAGTGGTACAGCATGGAATGAAGCTGTTCTGGATGCTCTTGCTTGATGTGTGGGTTGGATCTGGACTATTGTGCCTCTCTCCAGTAGTAATTCTAGTGTGAACACATATGAGTGCACATGAAGACTTACTAAGAAAGCTTAGGGCAGACTGTGAGAAAGGTTAGGAAAAAGTGTCATGGGATAAAGGAATTCACTAAAAGAGCAAAGACAGTATTCTGACTTGGTCTACTTATATATGGTGCTAACTGAAAAAAAAGGGGGAGACTGTGTTCATATCCAGTCAGATTCTCATCTTGTTCATGTCTAGAACTCACTGAAAGACAACTGCAGATGAAAGGGCTTCAGTGTACAGTGGATCACCTTTTTAGGTTGCTGAAAAATGGTTATTTAGCAAAAGAACTAGCTGGGCACTTTGCACGCTCCTTTTGCACAAAAATTAGTCCTGCAAGTTTTAAACACTTGCTAAAATTTAAATTGAATTAGGCTTACTAAAGAATTTTAGGAATGTCAGCAGTTCTACATGCAATTGTATTTCTGATCTTCTCTGTATTTATTTCCTTTTTGATACAGTATTCTATTCCATGAATTTGAAGATTTGTATTTTTCTTTCTCTTTCTTGTGTTCGGTCTTCCCCACTCCCTTCCCCATTTGTCTCTTTCTCTCTTTGCTTGTATTTCCTTCTCTCTTTTTTTGTTTTCCCCAAATGAAGCTGAAATGACAAATTTTTAGATGCAGACCCATGACAGAGAGAGCTAGCAGCCATTCTAAAAATGTCCGCCTGGCCCAATAATGGAACAGCATCATGTTAAAAATGATAATAAATAAATAAATAAATAGGGACTTTAAGGAAACGTGAAAGGATACGTGTAACGTACAGGCTACTAAACAAAGACCGTCTTGTGTAGAGTGTAAAGGAAACATAATGACTGCAACCTGCCCTAGGGTTTGAAAACAATTTACTGAGAAGTCTTTTACAGTGGCCAGCTTTGGAGCCATTTCTAATTAGCTAGCAGGTAATTCAAAGTCTGTTTAAGTATGTTCGATAAATTTCCTTTAGAGTTTCTGTGTTATAAATCTGTCATGATGACTTTTTGGATCTTCAAGAATTAACAGATCCTAATCTCAGAACTAAAACTCAGTTATATTTCATGCCAGCATGTTTCAAAGACTAACATATTTCCATAAGAAAACTCCTCGGCTAAACTATACATGAGAGATATACGCATAGCAACATATTTTGGGAGTGATTCACTCTTTGCAATTAGAATGCTGACTTTGTGTCTGGATAGGAAAATACAAAAATTGCCAGAAAACTTTGATTTTAAATGTGCATTTTGATTTTGCACAAGCAAAACTTAAATTCTCTCGAAGTATCTAAACAATTTTCCCCTTTTCAGTTATAGACTTCTGTCTATCACAATGGAAAATACCTGCAAGATTATTTGGTCTACTTGCATCTCAATGCAAATTTAGGAAAACATACAGCACAGATATTATGCATGCCTTTCTTTATAGATAAGACATGGGTAGAAGATCAAAACACCACGCTGTCATACTCATTATCCAGGCTACTGGGGTGGGGGGATGAGAGACCTTGGATGACATAGGTAGTGCAGTGTGTGTTTCAGAGCATGCTACAGACAAGGAAGAATGACTCTGTGGGGAGCCAGGTCAAGTCTGGCAGGGCTTTTTAGCTCAGTGTCCAAAACCAGGCAAACATGTACCGAGCTAATCTTGGAAGCAATGCATCCTTTCATGTTCATGTACTGTTCTGCATGGAGCCAGCCTTGGGTACTCTGCCATCATAGCACACTTTTTCTGCAAAATGGATGCACTGCCCACAGGTAACGGTCAATCAACCGTACCTGATGGTCTACTGCTGCAAAATTATTTTGTGCACTGAATGTGTGTACAATGGAGGCATTTACATGTGGAATGGAAGCTGTTTGATGTATAAAAAGATGGAGAAACTTGTAAGTAGGGCAGACAGACTGAAAGGAAGATTATGCAAAGATAAAAGGAGGAGAAGGAAACAGAAAATCACTCAACTAAAGAGTGCTTGCAACTCAGGAGAGAAGGGAATTTTACAGCCTGGAAAAGCCAAAAAGGAGAATTGAAAATAATATGTAGACAGAGTAGTTCAGATATTTAAAAGACAAGAAATTTGATTGTGGCATGTAATTTGAATGTAGAAAAGAGAGTAAAATGTGTTCTAAGTCCTGTAACGCTGACTTGTTGGTAATGTTTGTACTGCTGGTATTTTTGCTTTTAAAGGCAGTGAAAACTGGAATGTCACTAACGTGACAGGGCTACCATCTCTAAGGTCTGCTCTTGTCTGTAATGCACCAGTCCTCTGATGAGTGGGATATGAATTGCCAAGTGTCCCTGAGATTTACATTTTTTGTTCCATCGTTCATTGCTGAGTAATGTTTGTCACTTATTCCCACTGAATCAGGAAGGAAAAAAATTGACAATTGTACTTAGTATTCAAGTAAAGTAACTTAAAAAGAAAGGAAATATGCCCAAAGCTTTTTTTTTTTTTTTTTGAGGACAGAGTGTCTAGAGAACTGTGCTTTAGGAAACAAATTGCATGTACTGACAGATAGCAGTGTTTTTCAAACACTCTTTTCATGTTTTTCATCTCTTATCCCAAGAACAGTATATTTTCTGTGTTTTTCAGCTACTGGTAAACTCTAAATAAATTCCTCCTAAAGCTGCTTCTAGAGCCTCAAGCAACATTCCTCCTGTCTCTAGAAATGGCAGAAGTGTCTGCAGTGACATGAACATAAATGCCATACATCACAAGTGGGACACAAAATTATTCTGAAAATAACCCCAAATATTATGATATTAAGAAGACAAGAAAAAAGAACAAGTGAATAAACAGATGGCAGCTGTTTCACTGGTACCCTCCAGTGCCATGCTGTCAGATGCATGTGAGCAGGAGCGGCTGCACTGCTATCAACATCAGATCTGATGCTGTCTGTCCTTATGAATTTATGTAGTGATTTTGGCCTCTCTCAAGAAAAAATTGCTGTTCATATATTATGTTATTCTAAGCAATAGCTTCCTTTGCCCAGTCTTTGCCCCCCCTCTGTAAGCTCTCCAGGCCCACCAGATTGTCTCAATTCCCACTTTTCCCATGTAATTCTGTCCCAAGTCTGTTCATGAGCTGTCTCAGAGGAAAAGATGGTGCACGTGTCAGGTTTCCCATCTCATGACTGGGAGCAGCCAACAGGGTGCGTGTCGTTCTCTTGGACTGCAGCATATTAAAGGCAAAGAAATTTCCCAAAACTAGAGACTCAGGCATTGATTCAGTTACTTTCTCATGCATTGTTAATGCCATTTGAACAATCCTATGATATTCTTCCTGGCCTCCAGCTGCTCTCCAGAGGGCATGGATCTTCCATCAGTCCTGTACCATGTCTACCAGCTCCATCTCAAAGTCTAAAGTAGACGCTCAAACCAGGCCAACGTGAGAAAGATTCAAATGGTGCTAGGAACCTACGTGTGCCTAACTGAATCACATCCTCGATATAATGTCTGATGTATGATTGAGGCATACCTGTGCAGACTGTTTCCAGTTTTTAGCCTTTTTTCAGCCCCATTAGCCTGAATGCCTCATATAGGTTAGAAGAAAATTGTGGTTAGTTCACTCATATGGTAAAGGATAGGCTAGTGCTTCCTCCGTAACCTTTTTACTATTAATTAATATTTTCTATTAAATAAAAACAAGTCTTAGGAGCAGGCACTGGAAACCTAGGATTCCTGACATGTTTTAGAGCTCTAGGTACAGCATTACATGGCCATAGTCATGTTTCATTTTGCTTAATCCTTTTTCAGCCTCATGAATTCTGCTGCCTTTTCTGTACATCGGCTGGCACCAGCTAGGTGGGTAGAGTGCTGCTCCTCACTTGCACAAAATCTCACTCTTTTCTCCTTTTCTCACCCTTTTCTCTCGGCATCTCTGGTAAGTTTTCGTGGTTTGGGCAGTCACCTGGAAAGGAGGAATCATGGACTGACCTTCTTCAACCAGAGGAAGAAATTAAAGCTCAATTTTTGAGTGTCATGACCCTTATTGAAGCGATGGCAAACTTGGAAGACACAAGGGGAAAACCAACCTTAGTCATTCTTAGTTAAATTGCACATTATCTGTGATGAAAATTACCTAATCTATGTCTGATGATTTCTTTGCGTAATAGAGGATTTCAGTCTTGTGTTCTGTATTAGGGCCTAGCTAGGATCTAAGGACCAAGTAATGAGATATAATTATGAGATGGACGATAATAATTAAAGGTTATGGTGTCATAGATGAGAGTAAAGGTTAACAAATAAGCTTATGAAAAGGTTAATGCTTCTCTTTTAAAAAATGAGCAAAGAAATATTAATTTAAAGGCATTGTTCATATCTTTGTCATATTATCTTACTCATACCTTTTAATACAATATTATCTCATGTTAAAATGCTGTTGGGTCCCCTCTCAAGTATACTACATTCCCATGAACAGCAGTTTATTGATTGAAGGTTTTGCAGTTTCAACACTTCTACACATCCATGTGTTGGAGACGTCTTGATAAATACATGTGAGAGACCATATAATACTATTGTCTGTGATATGTCTTCAGCGTGACCTGGACAGGCTGGAGAGTTGGGCGGAGAGGAACCTGATGAAGTTCAACAAGGGCAAGTGTAGGGTCTTGCACCTGGGGAGGAACAACCCCATGTGCCGGTACAGGCTGGGGGTTGACTTGCTGGAGAGCAGCTCTGCGGAGAAGGACCTGGGAGTGCTGGTGGACAACAGGCTCACCATGAGCCAGCAGTGTGCCCTTGCGGCCAGGAAGGCCAATGGCATCCTGGGGTGCATTAAGAAGAGTGTGGCCAGCAGGTCGAGGGAGGTGATCCTCCCCCTCTACTCTGCCCTGGTGAGGCCGCATCTGGAGTACTGTGTCCAGTTCTGGGCTCCCCAGTTCAAGAGAGACAGGGAACTACTGGAGAGAGTCCAGCGGAGGGCCACAAAGTTGATTAGGGGAGTGGAGCATCTCTCTTATGAGGAAAGGCTGAGAGAGCTGGGTCTGTTCAGCCTGGAAAAGAGAAGGCTGAGAGGAGATCTGATCAATGCTCACAAATATCTAAAGGGTGGATGTCAAGAGGACGGGGTCAGACTCTTCTCAGTGGTGCCCAGCGACAGGACAAGGGGCAATGGGCACAAACTGGAACACAGGAAGTTCCACCTGAACATGAGGAGGAACTTCTTTACTGTGAGGGTGACAGAGCACTGGAACAGGCTGCCCAGAGAGGTTGTGGAGTCTCCTTCTCTGGAGATATTCAAAACCCACCTGGATGCATTCCTGTGCAACCTGCTCTAGGCTAACCTGCTTTAGCAGGGGGGTTGGACTAGATGATCTCTAGAGGTCCCTTCCAACCCCTACCATTCTATGATTCTATGATTCTATATTACGTGACTGGGGTGGATGAGCCAGGCCTTTCCCTTCAGTTCCATGTTGAAGAGTAAGATGAAATGCTGGCATAAATGAATGCGATTTTACTTTGGTTGTGCCCTCTTATGCTAGTTGTTAGTTTTGCTCTATGTGTTTATTGGCCAGCATGTTTCTCTACCTCCCTTACTGCAAACTTTCATGTTCTCTCTTTACACTCCCAACCACTTTTAAAGGCCAAAACCTTACAAATCCTTCATTCATAGCCCAGCAGGAGTCTTGATTTATGATAGAATAAATCAATGTGCTCTCATCGGGAGGGTAGAAACTTATGATAAAATGATTCTTCCAGCTCCACTGACACAGAGCCAAATAATGTATTTTTCAAATTTTAAGTTGCATGTAGTACTTGTTAAAATGGACCCTCTCATTTTTCAGTTGTTACCTAACTGTTTTTTCAGTTGTCTGTAGTAATAATGATCCACTAAGACTATTTAATAATCTCAGCTTCAGAAGAATTTCTTTGCCGGAATTTTTAGGGTTTTTAAATCTAGTTGTAGGAACTACTTTTTACACAAAAATGCATAGGAATTCTGTTTCCTTACTAGTGAAAAGAAGCAAACTCCCAGATATGCATTGCAAGCAAAGCAAAAAGTTGAAGATAGCAGATTAACATCCAATTAGATTAACACAGACAAATCAACATGAAGAAGCCAACATGAATCTTCTCACTCCTCCAGAAAAGGTTGACCACATCCACCCTCTGCTCCAAGTCCACTGAAGGTCAGAGTTTGTGCTGGTATAAAGACCAGAGGCTAGTTGCGCCAACTGAATATTTAATTTACTAGTGAGATCCTTAGCTTAGACTGTCACAAAATATTATTGATATCACGAAGTCTTCCATTCTCAGGACTTAGAAGGAGCTGTGACTTTGTAATGAGGTGGTTCCCTGTCATTAGTGGCTGTCCATAATCAATTCTCAAGCATATAACAGTAGCTCCACTGAGCTTGTGCATGGTGAAAGTGCAATACTCCAGAGGAATCATCTAGTTACTGCTCAAAATGTAATGATTTGCAGTTGGAATTTTAAATTATTTTCCCATTCTGTGTGTGTGAATAAGAGAAGACGAGAAATATTATTAGAGCTCTGGAACACGTAGGCTTGAACCATTGGAGTAACTGGATTTAGGTGCCTATAGCAGACTGTGAAATGTGTTTGTACAGGAAGACATACCAAAAAGGTCAACTGCCAGTGCTTGCAGTGTATTGTCAGAAAAAAATGTAAAAATGTCTTAGCTCAGCATGGTAGAACCCAAACATGTTGGCTTGGTGAATGCCCACCTGGAGAAACTCTACCAGGACTGTGCAGCAGAGAGCAAGCTAGAAGCAGACAAATTTGCTTCTTTTCTACACAGGTTTTATTCTGTTTTCTTCTGGATTTTTTTCTCTCATTAGTCACTGAGGCCATAAGAGCAGCTTTTTATCAGATGTTTGGACAATATGTTATTTTTTAAGTTACACTAAAGTATTTAATGATTACATCACCTTTGAGGTATCTCCTCAAAACTTCCTTGGTAAGATCCACATAAATGTACCTGTCTGAATATTGGATATCTTGCTCAAAACTAACTTCTCCTTAACAGTTAGTAAGGAGAGACTGGCTCCTTCAGACAGTTGTTTATCCTGAGCATTACAGGTACCTATCCCACGATGGTAAGAACCTCTCTATTGGGAGACTTCTGTCTTGACAGCTCCTGTTTCTCAACAGTGATCAGAGCCCAGACAACTACCTTCAACCCAAAGCTAACTTTTCATGACCAAAGCTGGGGAGAGGGATACTTTCCCCATATCCCCCTACATGTAAGCAGAGACCAGTCCTTTTGCTAAAGCCCAAACATCATGGATTGATCTGTATCCATGCTGCTGAGGTTTAGAAAGTTCTTTTACGGTCTTGGAGACTGCTATTTGGAATGATCCCAAAGAAAGGGAGTGAGCTAACTAAATCACTGTGAACAATTAGGTGTCTAGTGCTCAAATTTGCTTCTTCATTGGTTTTATTCAGCAACCTGGAGAGGCCCAATCATCTCTGTGTGAATAAGTGGTACTAATATTTAAAGACGGGGAAGACATAGTAGGGTTGGGACAACTCTCACTTCAGCTTCTTTACATCAGCAGCACAAGATGAAATAAGTCTAGGTCCACAAGAGGGAATGCAAGAAAGACTGACTTACACCACTGTACCAGTCTCTTTTAAACTTGTCTTATCGCATGAGCTGTGATGAAGATAAAGATTAGGCGCGGACTAGGCTAATTGGTTAGCATTTGTTTAGAGAAAGTTGTCTTCAGAAAGACACCAGTCACAGCTTTCATATGTCAAAGACAGAAACGATGGCTCCATTTGGAAAATCAAAGCAAATATATAGTTTTAGTTAGAGATCATAGAATGCAATATAAGGAAACCCCAATTCTTTAGCCCTTTTCCCTGGAGCTTTAAGGATTGAATTTAATGATCCATATCTGAAGGACATGCTCGAGGCTGACAAGGTCAGAACTAATTTTACATGTGGTACACAGATTTGAAATGACTCTCCTGAACCATAGAATGAATGATCTATTCAACTTCCCTCAGTAGCAAAGTTCAATGAGTAGTAGCAGATTTTCCTGCTGTTTCAGGTATAATTACAGAATCACACAGGTGGTATTCAGTCTTTCTCTAATTTAATAAAACAAAAATTCTTCACATTGCTCCAAAGTTGAATGTTTTCTTTCTTTATAAATGTGGTTGGAAACAAAACAAAACAAAACCAAAGCAAAACAAAACATTTTCCTGGTTTGTGGAGAAAGTATTACATTTTTGTGCTGTTTTGCCTAAGGTAAAATTTTTATGCAGACAAAAAGGTTTAATACTTTACCAATACAAACTTGCTGTGTTTGTGGTAGGCTATAAGCATGCATATGAACATGTGATCCTTCCTCCAGATTTGGCCATATGCCACTTTAAAAGGGCTCTAAATTCCTCCCTTTTGTTCATGAATGCATGTTCAAAATGTTAGTTGCATCACATGATGTCCTTTGAGGCACCAGAGCCACACCAGGGATGACAAGACTTTTAGAAAAAAAACATGTTCCATTTCCTTTTTTCTTTTTGTAATACAGAAATTATTTTCCAAAATTTAGCCTGTCCCAGTACATTTGCAAATAGTAGACTGTATCATAAAACTGCACATCAACCATGCAGATTTTCTGCTTTCAAAATGTCTTTAAGAAGTGTATATACCAAAAATTTGAGAACTTGTAGTTTATTGGACAGGAAGTTTAATTGTTCTGGGTAGATTCAGTGCTTAAGGTAAGTTTAAGAAGAAGAACTTTTTTTTTCCTCAATTAATCATTTGTTGTGAAATAGAAAAATCATTTCAACTGGTAATATATTGGTCTTTTTCCCTGGGGTAAGAGTGGTTTTGCACAAACAGGAATTTTTCTCATGAAAGCATTTTAGAAATGTATGCATTGTTTGATAATTATATATTGTTCATTTAATTCCTTTCAGTGTTTTAGTAAAACTGCTGTATAAATTCTGTGTGCATAATCTGTCTATGAACAGGTCTTTTTATGTTTGAATTTATTTTGTCCTCAGTTTTAGTTGCATTTATACTTTACCTTCAAATCTTCGAGTAGTTTTTCAGAAATATGAGTCATAGGGTGCCCCTGACATTTACTCTAGCCATATCTGAAGGCCACAGTGAAGTTTTTAGGCAATTGATGATGAACTGGCATACATCCTCAGTTTTGCATAATGTCATGCGGGGGTGTAAGCTCAGATCCTGAAAAGTATATATCAATGTTAATGCGGTTTTGGAGTTGAACTAATAATCATACCTCTCAACAGCACTGATTAACGTAGGCTTACTATTGTGTTGATGCAGCTATAAGCTATATTGTCTTCCAGTACCCAAATTAGATGGATGTGTGCTAATTTGTAGATTTTCAAACCACTTTCCATTGCTCTTAGTCAAATTTTACTAAATTGCAACATAAGATTAACTTACAACAGGAAAGCAGAGCTGCTACTAACCAAATCACTTCACATTTTTAGAATTGACTAGCTCTAAGATTTTGGGCAAGTTAACCTGCAACCTGGAACGCTGTGGTAAAACCATGAATGAGTCACGGACCATTAAGGAACTAGGTAGACAAAGGTGGATGCGATACTTTTATAATTGTTTTCTTAAGCTACGTTTTATGAAGCTTCTCCAAGAAACGGCAGGAGAAAAAAAAAAGGCTAGAATGAAAAATGAAGATATGGTGTGGTTTGGTTTTTTTTTTTTCCAAACTGGTCTGAAGAGCAAATGTAGGAAGTTGCTGCAGAGAGCTGCAGCCAATGAATCTTTTTTGAAAAGATCTGACAACAATTTGCAAAACATAACTGAGGAAAAGAAACAATGAGATTATTTCCAAGTTCCTTTCTGCTCTCACACTTACGGATTTAATTAAGGATTCTTCTATAATTCAGAGTAGACCAAAGGCTGTTCAAACTTACACTGGCTGGTTAGGGTTCCTCGGAGGCTATTTCGCCTGCTAGCAACTTCTTGCATACACTGTGTAGCAGTCACCTCTCTGATGCCTCCTGTGACCAGGGATGTGTATAACAACACAGTGTGTTACTACAAAGTATTTGTTAAGTTCTTTATACAGAAAGAAGCTGTTCGCAACACACAGCTTTTGGCCAAAATATTTTAAGTTAAGCTGGCCTGTGAAGATCTTCCCTTTCAGAAGGAACACTTCGCTGCCTATTTAAGGCAATTCTGATGAATATCGTGTTGCTAGAGTAAAGCAAACAGAGCCTTAGCCTAGGGTATATAAATGTAGCAACCGCACATAACTGAAAAAGATAGCTCTTCCTTCCTCTGTGTAATGAAAAGTTGAAGGCCTGCCAAAAAAAGTTGAAGTGCCAGAAATTCTGTCAATGTGAAGGCATCTTTCCGCCTGTAAATCAACTACACATTCAAATTACTTCCTTTCACAATCTATTAAAATGGTTTTGGCACAGTTGTTTTCTGTGCAATGTTTATTGCATAATTTAATTTCATTTCTGGGCAGCAGTTGTATTATTAAGTCTCAAATGCTATTGAAGGAGAGTATGCATCTTATTCTGTGACTGACAAAAATGATCTAACATAACTATAAATATGTTTTTAAAGTCAAATTGAGAGGATTATGCTCTTTATTTAATCTGCTTGATTTGCCAGCCATTTGGACATAGCTGGAACAAGACTGTTCTCATGCAAAATTAACTACTTTCTTAATGATCTGCTGATAGTAAGGGTGTGCATGGAATTCACTCATCATTATTTCAAACTATATGGACCTATTGTTCATCAGAAAATGATAGCTTTTAGTCCAAAACAACTGAAATATAACTTCTGAACTCATAGAACGTGCTAAAAGCAACCAAAATCATTAAGGCTTCTGTTTCTAGGCTAAAGATAAGCTATATGAATAGAGTGGAATTTATAAAACATTGTAGCACTGTTAAACTCTGCATTGGGAAGGAAGAAACTGTTTGTAAAACCCATAAAATATTTTTAGCAAAATATCTATTGCATATTACATGAAGCTAATGAACCAGCCAAAAAACCCTACCAAACAATTAAGAGTCCAGTTTGCTTTTCTGTATATTTTAAACGGCATTGTAAAAAAGGGTTGACCCTTCCACTCCACATTTACCATTAAAGAAGTTAAAGAATGCTATTTAAAAGAAAAATATCTCGGTACGTTTTCAGTAATACTTACAATACACTACACAGAATGATCCACCCCCAAAAAGACTATTCCCAAAGTGGAAGGAAATGAAGGTTGCTGGATGATGTTTAAGCCCTGCCAGATTGTTGAGTCCAGCTACATTCAAACTTGAAAAGATGAGGAAATGAAAAGTTCAACCTACTCATCTTAAAGTGAAGAAATTAACCTACTGGCTGTCAGTGCAATTCAATATTTGTCATATTTTGGGATGTTACCAATGACCACTGTGCATAGTAGACGAAATCACAAAATCACAAAGTTATGGAATTGTTGAGGTTGGAAAGGACTTCTGGAGAACAACTAGCTCAATGTCCTTGTTCAGAGCAGAGTCAGCTAGAAGAGGCTGCTCAGGGCTGTGTGCAGCTAGGTTTTTAATATCTCCAAGGATGATGACTCCACAGCCTTGCTGGGCAACCCGTGCCATTGTTCAGTCACACCAAAGTAAAAGTTTTTGACTTATATTTACATGGAATCACCTGTATTTCTATTTCTGCCCACTGCCTTGTCAGCTCACTGGATATCACTAAGATGAGTGTAGCTCTGTCTTCTTTACTCACCCTCGCCAAGTGTTTATGCACAGTAATGAGACTTCCCCCCGAGCCTTTTACAGGCTAAAAAGTTCTAGCTCTTTCAGCTTCTTTCATATGACAGATGCTCCAGGCTCTTCATCGTCTCTGTGGCCCTTCTTTGGACTCTCCATTACGTCCATTGTCTCTTGGACGCAGCATTTGAGATGTGGCCTTGTCAGTGCTGAGTAGAGGGGAAGGATCACCCTCGTTGACCTGCTGGCAATACTCAGGACTCCTAACATTGCCCAAGATGCTGTTGGCTTTCCATGTCACAAGGGCACACTGTGGGCTCACATCAGCTTGGTGCCCACCAGGACCCCAGGACATTTTCTACAAAGCTGCTTTCCAGTCTGTTGACCCTGAGTCTGAACTGGTACATGCAGTTGTTCCTCCCCAGGTGCAGTACTTTGCACTTCCCCTTGTTAAAATGTCTAAAAATAAGCAGAAATGAAAAATGATGCATGCATTTGAGCTCCATTCACTGGTTTAATAACAGCTATCTTGAGTTTTGGTCGAGGAATTGGAGTAATTAACAGGTTGTCACTTTTAAGGGATGTTATAAGTGTCCACTGCCTCCGGCAGCACTTACCTGGGGACTCCCACCCACCAGCTGCTGGACCCCACTTTGGAGATGTGAGGCCTTTACGCAGGCTGAGGGATGCAGCTGCTGCTTTCCCATTTGCAGGTTCAACCAGCAGAGAAGCTAAGCAAGGTCCCAGAGACACAGAGACGTGGCCGCTCACGCAGATGGCCACATGCAAGGCACTGCCTTCAACAGCACCCACTTACAGGACTCACATCAGACAAAAGCCCAGACAGTCACGTCCCCTCCTCTTCTTGGGCTGTGAGAGGCAGAAGGTCACTAGTGCAGCACACACTGACACACTCCGGTTTCCCAAGCACATGTATTTTTGTGGATCCCCCAAGCACTGGCATGGCCCCTCTGCCTGCCTGGCATTCACTGGCTGTTCCAGCTTGGAGTTTGCCAGTGAATACACACGCACATCCCACGCACACCTGGTTTGTGGAAGGTACAAACACTCGCAGCCAGCACCAGGCACAGGGGCTGTGACCCGTGGCCCCACTCCAAGCACTGTCGCTGAGCCCCTCACTTGCCTCACTCACCCCGGTTCCCCCAGTAGCTGTTTTAGGGAACACACAATGTTCTTGTACCAGTGGCTGGAGATTAAAGACCTCCACTGGCTCCAGTAGCTGATGCTGAGACACCAGTGGTTCCAGTAGCTGTCACCAGAGGCCAGGGGCACCCACACCCCTGGGCTGACCCCAGGAGTAGAGTCTCTGGAGAATTCTGCTCTTTGCCATTGTAGCCCTTATCCCTCATTTACTAGGTTTTGTGCCTCTTGTTTATTACTAACTCTTTTACTTATTACCCTGCTTGCACTGAAAATGTCCTTGATTGGATAACCTTAATGAAGCAGGTGCTCTCACCTTCCACATACCATTACAGTCACCATAATATTACAGGAGGTACATATAGACTTCAAAAGGTCAAGTATGCTTGGCTTAGCTCTGAAGCCATTGAGCTGTATCAAAGGTGATACCTACTGGTCATCCCATTCCACCCCATTTCACGTTATCTGCTGATAATAAGATAATAATGAAATGTCAGCACCCATTACCCCTTACAGGTTTGGATAGCTTTGCAGGGAGCCAGATAGTGTTTGAGAGAAGGCTGCATCTGTTTCACTCCTCTTTGGCATCTGGCATATACTGAAACTTTCTTTCTACAAAGAGCAGATGCCAAACTTGACTCATCCACTCCTGCACTCTGTTCTCGTAAGGCTGAATGCTGGCCCATGTTGGGTGAGAGGTACCATAATTTTGTGTATTTTAGTTTACAGAGAGAGAATTTTGTGTTACTTTATCACTGTGTAAGCAACATTCTTGGCTTTTAAATTTCTTGGGTTTGCATACTAACTTTGCAGTATTCACAGCCCAGTTCCCTGTTCCTCTACCCCTTATTCTGTAGCCATTATTATCTCAACTATACTAAATGGACATGACATTTACCACTGTTCCTATACTACCTCCCAACCTCCTTTCTGCATGTCATGGTCATCTAGTACTTGGGAATTTTGCAAGTTGCATTACGCTTCCTATTACAGAGCTATAGAAACCTGAGATCTAGAGGAAGCCTGAGAGCCTTCTAAACTTAGTTTAGTCAGATCTGTGTTTCTGCTCACCCTGATTGTTCATCTACACTGCTTCTAACTCAAGCTCCTACTTTCATGCTATTGCTTCAATTCTTCCTAAATCAAGCCACCTTCTTTCTGAATATTACAGTGTTTAAATCTTGAGTGCCTATGTAAAACGAGGGCAGAAGTGGAACTAGGGATAGGAAAGGAACAGAGAGAAGAAATGCAAATTCCTCACTTCCATTTTTTGAAGTAGATGTGTGCGAAGAGAACACTATCCAGCTTTTGACAGCATAAGATGTTCAGAAAGATATGAAACTGTTAATTTTCTCAGTCAATATGTTCTCAGACATTAAAACATGGATATGCTTAAGAGAATTATAGTTTGTTGAGATACTTCAGTTAATTGTCAGAAGTTACAAAATCTGTTTTGTATGTATTTATCAAAGCAATGTAGCATATAGACAGAACACTGAAGCTTTGCCAGTATCCCAGTTTCCCCTAGTATACAGTATCTCAGGGTGGCTTTAATTTACAGAAGCCCAAGATCTAATTTCCTTTGTTTGCCTATGAATAGCAGGGGAAAAAAATATCATGATTTGCAAGAGCACACAGGAGGAGACAAATAGAAAGTCATCTTTACAGGGTCTCCACGACAGAAGACAAACAGGAGCATAATGGGGCATGACTACAAGGTCAAGGGGCAAAGTGAGCCTGTTTATACAGGTACTTCTACCTGGTTGCACTGATGAAGTCAATGGCTTCTGCATACACCCTTCTGTTCAAGTCATAGAGAAAGAGCTGAGCGTGGAAGAAGCTTCTGATTAACACAGTTTTAGCAGAACATGTACCCACTCATGAGAAGAGAGAATAACAAATAGGCATTTTTTATATAGAAAAGACAATTCATTGTTTTTAAGGTAAACATTTTCTTTTTGAGGACAATACAGTACGACTTCATACAAGAGCTTTTCTTAGTTTGATTTGAAGTAATCAAATGCTTAAGAGCACAAAAACCCCAGTAGCAACGAAATCCACATTTTTATTTTAGAGTTAGCCCTGACCTGCTGATGCTTGGTTTCCAAGCTCTGACATTTGGGGACTAAGATGATTTTAGCTGAAGAACATGCTGTAGTGTAAAAACTGATGTTAATATGCTTACAGCCAAACAGCAAGTATACTTAAGACTTATTATTTTTCAGATATGCAGTTTCTCTTGGCTGCAAGCTCAGTTTGTCCCTGCTGTGAGTGACTTCAAAAGGAAAAAAGCTGTGCCTGTGGCTGAACATACAAACCAAGTTGCCACTTTTGGCTCACACAGGGACATTTAGCATCCTCAGAGTCTCATTCTAAATTAACTAACATTAATAAAGGAATAAACCCATATATATTAAAGACTGTTTCCTTTCATGATTATGGCTAGATTTCTGACTTGACTAACGTGTGCTCACTGAAAATGGGTCTGAGTTGCCACAGTTTTAGAAAGTAGTTTTCGAATTGAACCTGCTGATTTCAGGAGTGATTAAATCCAAAGATTTGGTTTAGCCCACTGGAGATATACAAGTACCACAAATATTTCCTACAAAACTGGTTTCTAACCAGCTTCTCTGTTTGTTCTGGCTTATAAAACAGTTCCTTGTATCATATAATTGCACTGTGGCTGCCATCAGAATTTTGATGATGAAAATTAATGAGTGAAATTTTCCACACAGATGTGAGATTTCATATATGCTGTGAAGTGTGGTGTATGGAAGAATATTTATTTATCTACTTATTTACTTACTTATTTATAGATGGGCAAATAGATCATATTAGAAACCCTATTTCAAGAGTTAGCTTTATGCAGACGCATAACAGAAGCATAAGAAGCATGAATGCATACCTAATCCAAGTCCATTCAAAGCTTGAATGACCATTAGGAGCTGCTTTCATAATTTACGGGCTCAAAATTTGTTTGTAGAATGTATACACTGAAATATTTCAAAAAACCCAAAGCCATCGAAGAAAATCATCAGATAATAGTGAAACGTCTGTGAAGAATAAAAATGGTAATATTTGTTAATAACATTATTAACTGTGATTGATTATGAAATTCAAAAACAACTCAAAAGGCACAGGTTACAATTTCTTTAGTGATTTAAGTAATGCAAAGTGATGTTTTAAAACTAATTTTCTAGGAATCACAAACAATACGTCAGTCTATTACAATGCTTATTAGTTTGTTGAAAACATATCTACCCTTCTGAGGTTTTCACAAATATTTGTTCTTGAGGATATTTGATTCATTAATGCTGTAGAAAAGGTGAAGTATCTGTCCCACAAATTATCTCTAAGTGAAAGCTGAAACTCTCAGTGCGTTCAGCAAGACATCAGTAATTTATGTAATGATTTAACACACTTCCATCCTACCTTGATACAATTATGACAGAAAAAGCTTTTCTGCTGATGTTAACAGATGTTACTGTAGATAGTTTTCTTGAAGGCAGACCGGAGGCAATCAGCAAGGAATAAAGTTCCGTCTGCCACAGGCAGATTTACTCTGCCAATCAAAGATTGAGAAAGAACATTGCTGTAAACAAGTTTCATTTAAAAGCCTCAAGTATTTTCATTTTGCTGAAATTTTTCTTCACCTGTTGATATCCATCCTATATCTTTAACTAAAAAAAGTCCTTTTTGTATTCTTCCTGTAGAAAACTGGCCCAGAAATTCAGTGATATAGTCTCTCATATTTCTCTGTGTATTAAGATGTATATCTTAATTTTCATCCTGAAGTTTCTCTAATGAAATAAATCAGAATATCTTGTGTAAACACCTTGGAAACTGTTAGTTAAAGCATTTGAAATCTGAATTTATTTGTACCATGTATTTTTATTTACTGCTAATATTCCTTTCAGGAACAAAACAAACAAAGGAAAAACCTCCACCAAAAGAAGCCATGAGCCTATTTAGCAGTAGTAGCAGGAATGGACTGTAGACAAAACTGCACACACTGGAAAATAAGTGAGGCTGCAAAACCTCATTTGATAGATTCTTTGACCGATGACTGAAACTAATGGGTTCAGTGTTGGACTTACTCAGCAAGGGTTCGCTCCTATAAGGTTTCAAGGTATAGCAAAGGAGCATTGACCTTGCTTTGAAATTAATTGTAGACACTGGAGCAAAAAAGTGTAAGTAAACATATCCTTTACTCAGGGGACTGGAAAGACACTGATGTGAGGTCTGAGGACATTGCAAGCAACATTATTGTAGTTTGCAAAGAAGGCCTCCAAAATTTCTTTTGCTGGTGTATGTGAATATGGTATTTTTTAAAAGTGTCAAGTTGAAATTCTTGGTTTGCTATTCACAAAAGCAAGATTCAGACGTATACAAGAACATACTTGCTTCATCCTTATGTCTATTTACTGACAAAATTAGATAGTAGGGGAAATGTTTTTTATAGCAGTTAAAAATAAAATGCCGTTTAGTCAGACAATATGACTCAAATATGGCTGTCTTGTAACAAGCATTTTAATAAAAAAAAAAAGACCTTATATTTTTAACAAACTCATTTTCCCAGACGCATGACAAGTTTTTAGAGAATGAGCTCTGCATTCTTTCTTTGTTGGATACTGGACAAGGACTGAATTTATATGAGCAATTGACAAGGAGTAGGATTTTGTCAGCCATTGCTCTAGGTCATTGAGAAAGACTTACCAGAGGGTTTGTTTCTTGGGGGTTTTTTGGTTTGGTTTTTTTGTGTTTTTTTTTTTTTTAGATTTTGTAGTGTAGTTGATTTTTATAAAAATTTATTTATGTCCTTTCTGATTTTCAATGTGTCAAATCAACATTTCCTTCTGCTTATTCTTAACCACATCTTACAGACCCTTTTCCTCTTCCTAGAGGCTGGAGACTTGCAGAAGTAGTAGTTGGTTTTTTTATTGACTAGCAAGCCCAGGAGGGATTGATGAAGCCAAATGTAAACATATACATCTGATCTGTCTTTAGTCTTTAGGACTTTAGGAAGTCTTTAGTCAGATAGGAAAAATATTTCAGGAAGTGATTGATCTCATCCTTAAATACACAGCTATTGGTCAGATGAGTCATGCAATAAAATGTGTATTTTTCTCAATTGTTGATAAATAGAACATAGACTAAAGAGCTCAGATACATGTTTTTAGATTGTTCTAAGCTAGATAAGAGTCCCAGCCTTGATATCTCATACCTTAGTTTGTAAACTTACATTACAAATATGGTTAAATAAAAGTCATAGGGTAGATTACAACACAGTTCAAATACATTGTTCTGATATTTGTATTCTATTATAAACTATATTATAATTATTTAAAATATTAAAACTTAAATAAAAAAGAATGAAGACAAATTAAAATTAACTAAGGACACTATCCAGCTGCCTAAATATAAAAGTCCAGTGACATTTAAGATGTCTTGGTATAAAAATTAACATTAGACTTTTAAGTTTCCTGACAACTGTATTCAGGCAAATGAATTTCACTCTGGATACTTATGTTTAGACAACTGGATCCTTCTCTACAGATGGGATTCAGCTTGCAAATTGAGCCATCTATATTTTATTATGTCTAAGCTCTCATTATAGTCAATGGAGATCTAGTCAACAGAGCATTAAATAAAGTAGCCAATGGAGTCTAGACAACAGTATGTCTTCATAACATGGAAACTTAAATTCAGCAAGCTACATAGTTCTCTAGACTACATTAAATTTACTCACCAGGTCTACTTGATAAGATTATCTTGATTGAAAATTTTGGCATTTCCTATGTCATATCAGTCTGCCTCATTTGAATGCGTTGGATAACATGGATCATCTCAACTGCCATTAAACACCCATATCAAGATATCTGAATTTAACTTCTAAATTTAGATTACTTTGTCTGTGAGCTGAATCCTATCCTAATGTGTTGTCAATACCTGAATGGTCAAATATATGCATTTTTTAATTCCAACTGAAGAAAAATAATAATCTGAAATTACTGAGACAACATACTATGCTAAATTATATTTTTGTCTATGAAGGAGTGATCTATGAATCTAGAGATTTTAATTTTTTTTTTTCTTAAGGAGCTGGAGTGGGGAATTTTTCTTTATATGCCATTAAGATCTCATCCTGAGTGCATGTTGGTAATCAGTAGACATATTCTTAATGAATGTAATTAAAAAGATAATTTAAAAAGAAGACATCTCCTGCTTCCTTTTCCCATGTTTTTTTTATATATGTCTAGTTAATGTTAAAAAGAAATCCTCAAAAGCTCCAGTTAGTTTTTTCCTTCTGTTTAAATCCACAAAAAAAAAAAAGTTTACTGATACCAGTGACAGTAAAGCTGTCACTGTTCACACAAATGAAACTAATGCTGCTCATATGACTTATTCTCTCTTAAATGTTAAGCATTTTCTATTGTACATGTGTTGCATGTTTGAAAAAAGAAGAAGCAGTACAAAAGTAGCAAAGCCTTTATGTTTGAAGGAAAATGACCGTTTTTGGATATTACTTAATCTTGAGAAAATAATTATGTCCCTTTAGGATAATGGCCACTAAAAGTGACCTAGTATTCTATTCATCCTGTTACTTCTTTTTTTCTAAAATATTTTTCTTCCTCTCAAGATGCACAGAAATTGGCTTAATGACAAAGGCTAGCTTCAAAAGTGTTGAGCTCTCATTTAGATTCCATTTTTGAATCGCTGAAGAAAAGCAAGGTGCTGCGTAATTAAGACAATACTTGTATTTTCTGCATTACCATTCATTCTGAACATCTCAATTTCGATGTAAAAGGCATGGATAACATGTACAATATTGGCATGAGAGTCCACATTTGTAAGAAAGCAAAAGCTCAAAATTGAAATGTAGAATATACAGCCTTATTGACAGTGACTTTCGAATGGCTTTGAAAGAACAGGGCCCTTGCACTGACTGAAAAGTAGACAGAAGGTTGTAGTAATTTAGTATGTGTCTAGTTCAAAGTAATAAGACACAATATTCAGTGTTTACACAGCTACTTACAAACCTTTTATAACACAGACAGTTATATTCTCTAAATCTTAAGGGACTTGAATCTGAAGTTTGTTCATTACTTGTTTTGCATCACTGTAGTTGTGTTGCTTCAATGGAATTGGTCTTAAATTCATACTGATATTATGGTTGTACCTTTTTGATTTATGTTTTTCAGTATCTTCGTACATCAGCTAGTATTATATTGAGCTTTTAAAGCATGTAATCAGATATCTATAATCTAAATATTCATTAAATGTATAGATAAAAAAAGATTTTTCTTTACTAAGAGACACTCGCTTACTGGTTTAGTCATTGGTGACATTTTGCAAGGACTGAAGCAGTACCAAAATTATTTTTATTTCTTAGCATTTGCTTCTTAACGTCCCCAGTGTAACAGACTGTATCAGATCTTCTCTAAGTCCTGCTTTTCATTCAGCTTAAATTAGAAAAAGTAAATAAACAATGATATGGGATGGGGAGGGCATAGCATGAAAAGACATGAAACACAAGACTGGAAGCCTTTCCAGAAAGACCATAAAATTGCTGACAAGCAGAATATGAAATGTGGATTAAGTGGGCCAGCCTCCTTGTTCTCTAATGATCTGTGAAAGAAATAAACGCACAGCAGTCAGGAATTATAAAGATCTTTGCCCTTGTCTGCTGTCCAAATGGACATTCTTATTGATTCTGCTTAGATCTTTTTGTTTAATGTTCCAATTATCTCCATTTGCAGCTGCATAAGAAAGACATAACCTTTTTCTACACTGCTAAATGTATCCACCCTAGGGAATGATCCCTGGCTCCAAAGTGGTGCGGACTACATATACATATAAACGTACCCTGTTTAAGGCTAGTTCTCTAAAGAGCAGATATGCCATGGCCACACAACGTATCACTTAGTGCAGCAGCCCTTTTGGGCTGCCCCAGGTCACTATAACATGATCTTTTTTGGAGAGAGGAGAGAGTATTGACTTTCATTTAAACTGTCTGATATAACATGAGGGCTTTGCTGGAACTTGAGAAAGTTATATTAGAGGATGAAAATGTGAGTAGAGGTTGCATGCTCAGGGATATTTCATTTGAATGTCTGGAGGAGTCCGAGAATGAAACACGCAGGAGAGCATTTCAGAACAGAGCACTGGGAATAAACCAGCCTGGTTTAATCTTGTTCATATTGCTTTTTATGTATAAACTCCTGAAGTGAGATGTTATAACAGCATATGAAAAGAGCTTCACTTTTGCAGTCACCCACCTGGAATTTACTAGACATAGAAAGCAATCACTTAATTAGCATTTATGATTTCAGGTGGCCTAGGCTCTGTGTTGGGGCAGGGAGGAGAGGGCTAGATGATTCATTTGTCATTTCCATTATAGTTTTCTCGAAAGCTTCTGACTTCCATTTTTTCCGGGTTAGTAAACTGGTCTTTAGTTGCTTCTTCCATTTGTTTTGTCAGTACATTTAGATTTTGATAAGAAATTTCTTCCTTTAATTCAGTGATTTATTTTGTTTAAATGGATTTCATCTGTTCTGATTTTAGGTCACTAAAAGTTTGATGCACATGTTTAAGCAAGTTAGACTAGTTAGACATTTTAGATCCCTAAAGATGGCACTGCAAGACATGTGACCCTTGTTTACTTATGTATTTATTTGCTGTATGGTATCTTAAAAACAAGTTGAATGTATTCTGCAGAATAGATATACGAATAATATAGCATTTTAAAAGAAAACATAGAAACTTGTTATTTATGTTAGCATTACGTTCTATTTCTTTTCTGCTTTTACTCCTTTTGGACGATGTCTATGGCCTCCTTGTCCTTAGAGACATTCTTTTTTCCCCTTCTTTGATGCTTAAACTATTTTATATAGGTTCAGATACAATCAAATTGGCTTTCTCCATCTTAATGCTTTGGAGGCAATTTCCTCTTCATTTTAGATTTGTCACTGGGGAAGCCTTTTTCTTCCTCTCAGCCAAACAGATGGTTTTTATTTTTCATTTCTTATTTTTTCAATGTTTCCACTAATAAGGTCGAGATCATCTTTGGAAAAGTGAAGTTCTGTTTTTGCTCCCATTATCTTAAAATAAAAGCATACAAATTTTGAACTGAAAGAAAGTCCTATAGGTTGTTTCAGTTGTTTCTTTTTCTTCTAAAGTGTAACTACACGAGATGACTTTGGCTCTTGTCACTGCAATACCTGAAATTCTTCAAGCCTCTAATGAGATTGTCCTCTGAACTTGTATGTGAAACTTCTGGACAGCTTTGAAAGAAAAGAGTGGATTTTGGGTTGATTAAGATTAAACCTCATCTTGCAGTTCAGGAAAGAAAGCACAAGGTAGATTAAATGACTTTGCCAAAATTTTACTGAAATTTTAGTCCTGTGAGCCAATAACAATAGTCTAAAAATTTATAGCTGTGTGTAGAAATATATACATGCACAGTTGTCCCACTTCATTTGCAGTGCAACTTGATTTTCTTCTAAAGTTAAATACCTGCTACTTATGCAAATTGCATTATTTTGCATTTGAAACAGACATGCAGGAATATGCATGTGTACTGATAGTTACATCTCTTCCAATGTTCTGTAAGCACTGTAGTTTGACGGTGAGTTTTAGTATCATAATCCGTCTGTTTCACTGCCAGTAAAAGAGCAGCATTATCAGAAAATCACTGTAAATCCACCTGATCTCTTTTGAACCATCACTACTCAGCTGGTTCATCACATTGCATTTAATGAACAAGTTGTGTCTTCTCATCAGCCTTCGGGTAAGATGCTATATCATCTACTGTCTCTGATTTCCACTGGCTTCCACTTTTCAGTGTTGAATGTTTTTCAGTTCCTGCAGTTCTTTCATTCCTAACTTCACACTTCAGGCACTGAAATGTCTGTCTCAAAAATCTGCTAAGGGCACTATTTTTTAGCATATAGGTCTGACTTGATAAATGCATAAAAGAGCGTGGCATCTGGATTTGTAATTACATGAGCCAGAATTTGGTGCTGGAGGTTATTTGCTCACTGACCTCAGTGCATTAAGATCTTTCAATGTTGTTTTCTCCTCAGTTATGGCAATTTCTATTTTCATAATCTTATTTCCATTAGCCCCTTGACTTTGCCTCCATGTACTACATCATTGTAGTTACTGAAAACTGCATCAAAGGTTTTTTTTGGCTGTATCTAAACTAACATTAATCTTTGCCCCTATATTTGCTGAATTACCAGACCACTTCCTCTTTCTTTGTTCTCTTTTTATTTTTGTGGTCAAAAAATCTTTTACTGTTTGTTTTAATTTCCTTTGCAAGGTCCAGCTCAGTTTGAGAGTTGGCAAGTCTCACTTTTCTCCTACATATTCTGACCTTCAAGACATAGTTTTCTATTCAGTCAGTCTGTTCTTGCTGCTCCTCATAGACTCCTAGCTTACCATTGAAAATCCTTTTTTGCACTGATGTGATCAAGGTCAGAAATGGATAAATGGATTCTAAGCAGTGTAGCATTTACCCACATCTCAACAGCTACAGTGAAACATCACACAGAAGAGTTTATTCACTCCTTAATTGAGTACTACATGATTCTCAGCATGAGGTGATTAGTTATTTAGTTAGGTCTTGGGTCTTTTCCTATCAATCATTTTTCTTTTACTTGTAGTACACATATTGGATTTGCGTCTGTGATTTAAAGTAAGTCCAAGCTTCTTTTTCAGACATGCTTTTAAACTTTACAAATCCACCTGGTTTTCACTGATTCCCTTCGTTTTTCAATAATTTTGTTATTAGAATAAAAATTCTTAATAAATTTGCTTTCATTTCTCTTTGCATGATAACTTTAACATAATCTGCTCATCACACTTAATTCAGGATAATTTTTCTTTTTCCAGTTGTATTAGGGTCTCACTACATCCTGGTCATGCTTTCTAATATATCATTGTTTTTCATGGTTCTGTTGTGTAAAAAATATTTGCATCACATAATTTTTGCTGGAATATGGTCTTCAGTCAATATGTGAGATATCTACAAGATATTAATCTTGATACTACCTATATCTGTAACAGTAAGTACTTTATCTGTATTCAAATTTGATCCTGGCTGTTTGGAACAAATACTTAACAAACCTCTCTCTAGAACTGCTTAGTAATTTTCTCAAGTGTTTCTAACCTATTTTCTTAAGACCTTCTCTTCACTCTCCCCCATTGTATTATTAACAGAAAAATAAAAACTTCCAGCTCATTCACATCTCTAATAAATCCTTAGGAAGATGTCTGGCTGGAAAACCTCTCTGAGAACTTCTTCACACGCATTCTTGCGCTTTGTCCCTTCAGCACGATTTTTATCCTCTCTACCTTTAAAAAAGTTACCTCTCAAGCCATAGAAAATCAGTAATTTTTGCACACAAAATTCACTGGTCCTGCAGATCCTGACGCCCTTCCTCTTCACCTCTTTCTTATGATAAGAAAAACTTTGGAACCCTTATTCTTCCAGTAACCCACATGTACCAGTTTCTTCTATGGTAGGTATAAAATTTAAAAGCAATTGAACTAGAATCCAGATCATAACCAATATATGTTCACACATTTTAAGGTTCTTAAACCACTGCCTTCCTGCAATTTGCCTATGTAAGAATTGGAATATTTATTTTCCTCCCTGCCCCCTCCCAGAAAAAAAAAGTAAGTTCATATTTTTGTTAGTTACACACAGAAAATTAAGAATGTGTGAATGGAAGGCGAAATTACTGAGCAGGATGACATGAAAGCAAAATAAAAAATTCACCATAAACCCCAAAACAACAGTATTTTCTGTTCTTCCCTCCTTCTGCCTCCTCCTTTGAAATTCAGGATTATTCTCTCTCTCCTACCTAAAATCAAGTGATGGTGCTGCAAAAATTCTTAGTAAACTAAGAATTTAAGCTCTGGAGCAGAACATGGCCTTGCAGCAGCATGTCAAAGTCCTATTCTTATTCAAAGTGTTTATCATTAAAATGTGAAAAAGAAGAGGAAATCAAAACTGAGACTCTATACATAGTTGAACAAGTTTCATATTAAATAGCCTTCACTCAGCAGAACTGCTGTGAGGCAAACATCATTTGGTGGTCTATCTAATGGGCTGAAAATCCCACTGAAAGAGAGTTCATATCAAAGGTGCTGAAAGAAGATGTTCAAAATGTCGGTTTGGAAATGACCCCTGTTATTTGTGTCTTTCCTAATCAGGGGATTAGAGATGTGAGTTAGGATGTTGCAAATGGATAAAGTTTTTCAGTGAATTAACTGCCTGCAAATTAATTTATGTAATCCTTTAACAAATCTCAAATCATGTGATTATTATTTAACGGGACATAATTTAAAAATTATTCTTTAATTACTTTTTTTAATTGCTTTTTATTCTACAAAAGACACCTGATCTGGCTTTGTATATGCTCATTTTAAAGCTGAAATTCTTTGACTACTTTGCAGCACTTCATATTTGCATTATTTCTCTCTGTGGAATTAAGTAAATTCCAGGTCTTCTTGTGGACACAGAGACTCTCTCTAATCCACCCTTCAGTAAATAGTTGGTCATTAAGGACGGTTAGGTCAAAATAGTTCAAGTGAGCCGCACTGTTCTCTAGTACAACTGCATATGGGAACTGTGTACAGAAAACTTTATTTTCCTGATGTACTGTAAGGACTCAGGAAAGATTGCTGAGTTTTGGTCATGCTTTTTCCTACCAGTAGTATTACTAAACTACTTTATTGTGTCACGTATTAACACAACAGTCTGGCCTTAGATGAGTCCTGGATTTATGCCCGAAAGGATCTTATATGTGTGCTCTTACGCATTTGCATGTCTCACATGTGCACACGTGAATTCTTAAGGTGAAATTATGACTATGCTTAAAATTACAGGAACACTACTTCTATGCTAGGAACTGTTTTTTTAATGTCTCCTGTTTATGTGCATGGAACATCAACAGAAATTAATGTGGGATGACACAGCTAATCTATATATACACAAGCTGGTGGAAAATCTCGAAATCAAAGACAACAGAAATTATTTTGAAAATGATAAAATTTAAATTGATGATACCTTCTTAGTAGTTTTAGTGTGAAAAGGCTATCTATAAAAGCAATACGTAACATTAAAAAGCAAGCAAAACCCCCCAATGAAATAAATTTTAAAGCATTGAATACCTCCTTGCAAACAACTATATAGTACTCCAGAATATTTAAAGAGAAATTTCCAACTGTCCGCAAAGATTAGAGTGAGAACACTTTATTAAACCATGGTTAAGTTTATGTTATTCAAAAGTTTAAAAGTACTCTTCACATGAAACCTGTTCAATGATCCTTTATGCTCATATTGCCAAGAACCACTCAAAATGGTCTTTTTTCAAATAACTTACAGTTAACCACATCAGATTCAGCAGGATTAAGCTAAATCGTCTTTTGATATCTAACGTGTTATACTTCCAAAGCAATTCAATGGCAGAGACAAATAGCTGAAGTGCAGGAAATTCACATGCATCCCCAGTGGCAACAGATCTTCAGGGCAGTGAGCATGGGAAATAAAGAATTCTTATTTGTGTTTCTTCCAATTTCTTGCCATGTTTCCTCATCCCAGCCAGAATTGCATTGCTAAAGATTCCACAGTGGCCAGTGAAAGGATGAATGGAATTTAGTTCTCTTTTGTGAGCTGTGTGAGGAAAGAGAAAGGACACAGTAAAGCTTTTATTGACCCAACTCCAAATCCAGTGTGCCTAACTAGGAAATTGTTCATTCAGATGGAAGCCAAAAAAGTGTCTATGCCTCAATGTGGCTGAGACAGCAAAATCAATTCAGAAAACAACAGCTCTGTTTAGCAAGGATTCAAAGGAAGAAAATGTACTTAAATCAATAAATAATATACATAATAAGGCATTTATACTACATAATATTTTATTAAAGTGTCAAGAAATACAAAATCCATCAGTCTCTGCAAATAGTGGCTTTTCATAGGCCAGAAGGCCTAAGTGATTTTTAAAATTTAAACAAAGTACTCTTAAGGGACAGAAAGATTTATGTAATTTCTCACTTCTTTCCATGTAGAAATGATTTTGCCATGATTTTTGCCTTACTTGCATTGTACAGAACACTTATAAAGTCACATAATCTCAAAATGTTAAGACCGTTCATATAATCTTTCCAATCATGCCCCTGGGATTTTTGCTGCCTACTGACTTACGGCTCAAGAGCAAGTACATTAATGGTGATGATCAGCTCTATAACATACGGCTGCATAACTGACATTTTAAAGTGAAGGCTTCACCTGAATATGCTTTCAGTCCAAATTTTTTCTCATAAAACATCAATATTCTTAAACATGGAGACTTAAGCTGATCCATACATACTTTACTTAATCAACAACTTCTACTAATGGAAATAAGTAAATTTTTGTTTATTTATTACAGCTGTATGTGAAGATGAATTTCTAACCCATGTTTATAAATCCTTATATTTCTCATGTTGTTTTTCGGGAGACTGCATTTTAGTAATATTTGGAAGGCTGGTCAGTTCTACACTGGTTTCTTAAGCCTTCAGATGAGCTGAATACAGGGCACACGGTGACCTGGTTTCATTTTAGGTTGGCCCAATGACAAAGTGTCTGTCTCTTTCCCTTACAAAGGAAACTCAGGGTGAAGAGACACCTTTTTTAAGTATCTGAGCTAAGGCGATGGGATCCAGGTACTCTAGTACACCTCTATAGACGTATAAATTTTCCCATTCTTTATGCTTTATTATCTGATTGTTGAGAATTGTAATGTAGCTATTTCCACATTTTTCAATACTAATTTGTGTAGCAAATTTTATAATCATAAATTACATCCAATTTCTCTGATGCCACCTCATGGAAGTGGTAGATCTTTTGATTGATATAAGATCACATGTTAAGTCATATTGAAAGTAAGAAGTGCAGACTGTGTTGAAAACAGAAAAACTTCATGGAACAGATGGTAGTAGTTCTAAAAAAACATTCAAAACCCCTAGTGTGATAGACTTGCAGCAACTTGCTGGGAATTATCCTTCTTTGGATGAGATGGAATAAAATAAATCGAATTTAGTATCAAAATATCAAACACAGATATACAGTACTAAGTAGAGTGTTCACTTCTGCATTTGATTAACTGAAAAAAGATTCAGTTCAACCTTTAGTAGAGTATCTAACTGTTCATATCAAGCTGTTGCAGAAAACATTCTGATTGCTTCAATTCATCATAAAAAAAGCAAAGGTCTAGTTGTCTGTGAATTGAGGGCCACACCTGTAATCTTGCTGATGAAAGACTGTGGGCAGAAAATAAACACAGTGGACATTTCCACATCACATCAATCCTCTATGGAAAGCATATATAAATGTATGGAAATGTGATTTATTTATTAGGAAAAGGATAGTAAACTCATTCATTCAAAGTTAGTGTTGCCTGACGGGTATTTTCAGAAAAAAAGGCAGGCTGGAGAAACAGAAATTAAGAGATCATTCTCTTTCTTTGAAATTCATTTGAAAGTAGGCTTCTGCATGTTCTGTTTTTTATTTTAGGGATGTAAAAAATATGTTTAATTTTGTGGAATATTTATTAACCTCATCTTGAGATAAGCTGGATTTTCATCACTGACTCCAGTTTTCCTGATTTTGTCCTCTGCAAACTATTTCATACAATGAAATTGTGTTTATACTATTTTCCTGAATTGACAATTCCCTCTTCTTTAAACACATTTATGCACTTAGTTCTTTTCTATTCTTGCATTATTTTAAATTTACATTTTGATGCTATTTTAATTATAGTACTATGCAAAGCTACGTTTCGCTATTTGATGCATGAAGAGCACTAGGAGAGAGAATTAATGCACGTATTTTACTGAGAGTATATGTTTTGATTATTGTAGGACAGGAAAGGACCACATGCCTCAGGGGACCTAAATCCCTGTTATTGCATATTACAGAATTACATAACATTTATTATAAACTGATTAATCCTGAGAACAAAACTAGTTGTTTTGCCTTTCCACGTCATTGCAGTTAGATGACTTATTGTTCTGATGGAAACTTTCTTTTAGTTCTAAGAATGTATTTAATCCTAGATGATTCATATCTATTTTTCTATTGCCACTATCACCCTTTAATTTAAACAATGTTTCTCTATGAGGGATGTTTATTCATGGATGCATTTATACACAGTAATCATGTGTCTACCCAACTTTTGTTCTGCTAGACCAAACAAGCTGTATTAGTGTTGTCTTCTCTTGGACAATAGGCTTCCCTAATCACGCGTCTTCGAACCTGTTCTGGTTTGAAATCCTCTTCCTTTAGATAGGTGAATGAAACTTTGCACAGTGATGTCCTTCCAGGCCCTCAGCATTAATACTTCTCTGTCTTTACAGGAAATCATTTATTAATACAGCCCATAATCACTTCTACTTCTTCCACAGCAAATGCACAACCCTAATACACGTACACAAGCTTCAGTTACATACAGGTCAGAGATCTCTGATTTCTGCTGAGTTTGCATATCAGCAATAATTGTGTTAATGGATCACTCTACTCATTTTTTAAATACATCTGTCCCTGGAAGGAAGACTGTTTTAAACAGAACAACAGCTCTATACAAGTCTTTTGAATAAGAAACATTACTCAGTGAAATGTTGTGTGTTTAGCAGGAAGCACAGACAAATAGTAATGAAAGAGGTTTTGGTATCTTCATTGCAACAAACTAAATCAAAACTTAGGAAGGAAACTGAAAATTCTATAATACATTGTCTAAAAAAAAAAAAAGGGAAAAAAGTCCCACATAACAATTGCATTGTATTTCTCCAGATACGTAAGGCAGACCCTCAATAAAACTGACGATGGAGAGTACTTAAGATTCTTTTGGGAATACAGGTGGATATAAAATTATGTGAATAGTAATGACATGTCTATGTCCCACCTGAAGCTGCAGAATTTAAAGATGTTACACTCTTAACGGNAGAGGAGAGGAGAGGAGAGGAGAGGAGAGGAGAGGCCTATCCTTTCTTAATTTTTAACAATTTACTCAAGAATAACATAAAATTGTTTATAAGAGTTTACTTCTTTGAGAACTTCAATTAAGAAGGGAACTTTGGGAGAAGGTTTTTGAACACTCAAGTACATTAGCTATACTAAAGTAGCTTTGAGGCAAGACAGATACCTAAGTGGAGAAACTGTGTGCCTCAGCATGGTCTCTTTCAGTCCAGTCCAATGAGACAAATTTACAGACCTAGCTGAACTACATATTTTATACTTATAGATTAATTTATGAAGAATGAATTTAACCTACAGATCTCACAAAAGTTAATAAACAAAATAAAAACCCAAGCAAGATTTAAAAACCTGACAAAATACTAAATGTGTAGCACAGGAACATTTTAAAGCCACACAAATTTTCCAAAGTAGCTCCTAAAATGAAAACCCCCTTAAAACTACCTGAGTTCTATACTTTCATTTCATTTTCACTGAATTTAAAATTCAATTCCAAAATTCCATGCTTTGAAGTCTTATTAAGATTGGTAAATTCTAACAACTAATTGATTAGAATAGCAAAACAGAGCTTCAGCTAAGTCTCTAGATGCCTCTAGCTAAGTATCTAAATCTCTGATCTCAGCTACAATTGTTGATAAAGATGTTTTTTATTTATATTATATATTTTATTTATATATCTTAATATTTTTATATATGTGCTCTATAAATAACAAACCAGTAAATAATAGGATAAAATGAGCTGAGTACATAGGCATATCTATTTTTTTCCAAGAGCCTTGAAGTTTCCTTTACCTTTGGGAACACATGATTTGGAGGCATTCTAATTCTGCCACCATGAAAATGAAAGACTGCTATGAGATGATGGGAGTATCAGACACTTGTTTTATTTAGTTGTTCATCCCACATTCCACAGTAGCCAAATCAGGTATTTTGAAGATATTTCAATACTGTAAAAAAGTCAAAGGACTTGGCTTAAGAGGCTTCATACGAGGATTAATAACTAACAGATGAAAGGACATCTGAAAACTGAGGAGGCAGAAAGCAATTACTAATGGTAATGTGGCACAACAACTAGTTTACTTAAGAAGTTAAGATCTCTTACTCATAACATATAAATGTTCTGGAGGAGAACAGTGCAGTGTTATCTCAGTTTGTATGTATACCTAAAATTGGAGACAGACCAAAACCAAACCAGACAGCTCTAGTTTGAAAGGGTTTTGTAGTGTCTGAAGTAACAGGTGGAAAACACAAATATTCTGCATTAATAAATTATATTTCTAAACAATCTCAATTGCTGTCTAGAATACAAAAGCAGTTGAAAACAAGAAGCACATAGAGGAGAAAATTAAAATGGTGATATGAGGTATAATTTGTTCACCCTTCTATTCCATTTTCTTTGTTATGTTTCCATTGTTCTTTCCTTGCTTTAACTTGTAAAATTATCCACTGGCATAGTGCGGTTGTCAAAGCTGGAGAGGATTAAAATCATCCATCAATTTTGAAACTTATCTGCCACTATGTTTGTAACGTGCTTAGATTTCTTTGGCTATATATTATTTAAATAAAAAAGTATGATATTTTAGTCTTTTGCTGGAATCAGTAACTTGTGCAATCAGAAAGAATTTAATAGATTTCATTATAAACACTTCTTGAATATATGGATTTTGGAAACAATTAGAAGCCAAAGAATATGGAGTGGTTGAATAAAACTGTTCTGGAGAGGAAATTACATAGACTGTATCAAACCTTAGACCAGTTGTCACTCCATCCTCTACATATGTACCTAATGTTTGTATGGTAAAAAAAAAAGACAAAAAGGTCCAAAAAAAGCCTCTGAAAAAGGATGTGTGCATACAGCATACTTCAGGGTACTTAATTTCACAAGTATCTCTGAAATTACTGATTTTCTCATAGTTGTTGATTTGCTCCTGACATGATTCATCCTTTTGTCCCATTCACTAACTTCTCCTTCAGTACTTACCAGTTTCACCAATCCTGTGTCATCACTATTCTGTCAATCCTTCATTTTTGCACAGTAACACATGACAAGTATGCCCAAGTCTCCAGTTTTCTCTTACAAAGAATTTTCACGTGTCTCATGATCTGCATGATAGGGGGAAATCTGTCCCTCTTATGTCTCTCCTATGATAATTAATATCTTCTTCCTCTTTGTTTTACCTGTGCTTTTTGCTCTATACTCCTCCAAATGTTGCCTATCATGATCTGACAGAGATGAAAGCAAAAAATTCTCTGGCAGGGGAATACATTTCTGTCAAAAAATTTGGTGTATTTCACAGAAAACAGTAGAGAAGTGTTTGGAATTCAGATTATGGTTAGAGGTGTAAGACTTTGAACACCAGATAATAGTGTTCACGTCTGGTATCACAGCTGGTGTCACAGTGTGTATCACTTCGTAGTTCCCTAGGCATTCCTAAATTTACCAAACTGCCTATAAATATAATACATGATCTAATTTTAGGTTTTACTGTTCTCCATTTCTGTCAAAATGTCCACTTGCTCATAGACACGTCTTGTGGCAAAATGTAGCGGATAAAATGAAATGTTGTAATGAGTGAAATGAACATTCATCCCTAGCTGGACATGAGTTCCTTGCCCAACTTCACAGTGTGGTGGCTAATAGGTGTGGGTTAGTATACAAGCTGTCCAGTTTATATTTTTGTGAGCTATGTCACAGTCATCTCCACTGTCTGATGCCCTCCATCTCTGATTTTCCTGCTACACAATGATGTTTTGGCTGCCCAATCTCTGTATTGTATATAGAGATGGAGGAGAGTGTTAGAGACCAAAGAACAGATGTCAAAGCCACAATACTGTATCCTGCATGTAATATAGACCACTCCCTTGATTGTCATGATTTACTCTGTTGCAAGACACTTTTGGCTTCTTTTGCATCCTTCTGTATGCAGTTTCAGATGCCTTTCTCCCCCTTTCTGCTAATTCTTTGCAACTGGTCATCTGATGAGCTGTTTTACACTGCTATTTGTCTCAGCCGTCATTGTTTTTTTCTCCTGAGCCATGTGACTGACAGGAGCTAAAGTGTTTAGTGACTGTGTGTACCAAAGACAGACTACAAAAAAGGCCAAGGTATAATCTTATGACATAAACCTGTTCAAGCAGCATTATTTTCCACTAATAACAATATACTTCATGTTATGTAAGCCACAACAATCCTTTTTTAATCGACATCATCAAAGTTAATCTTTAACGTGTATTAACCATACTAGATTATAATGACATGCTTATCATGTTAAATAAAGAACTAAGATTGCAGTACACTAACTTCTGGGGTTTTTTACCTATGATGTGAAATGTCATCAATTTCAGTTTTGAGGTTGTTTCTTTTTTGTTTTTGTTTTTGTTTTTTTTTAAAGGAACTTTGGGAAAACTCTGGTAAGGGAAATAAACAAAATCTTTGTCAATTCATGGCATAATAATATGAGTTTCAGCTTTATTGCATAACTGTTTTGGAATGCCTGAATTCAGTTGAATGCTATCTTTACACAGAGTTTGGTGCAATTATTTAATTAATGGAAATGAAGCATTGCGGCACTGAAGGGTTTGAATAACTGTTGAAGGACACTGTGGATAAGACCCATGGCTTGGCTGCAGCTCAGGGTAATTCACATATTCGAATAATGAAATAGCGAATTTTCATTGCTTATTTCTCTCCCTTCTTTCAGATTTGCATCATGAAGGAACCAAAGAAATCTGTCTTCTGCCAGACAGCAAGGATCTAGGTTGCTGGGGAAACATGTTGACTGCAAAAAAATCTTAAAATAAAGGTGGCTCATTTCCAAGTCACTATTTTTTTGAAGTTTGAGGTTTTTTTTTTCACTTTTTCATAGAAAAGACACACACTGGCAAGAACGCATTGTGGGAGGTTTTATAATCAATAAACCTGTTGTTTGTAGGGGGATTAGGAATCAGAAATTAATGCTAAGCTGGTGAAAAATGCACACCAGTATTTCTCAGTTTTAAAAATATGAAAACCCATAGAAGAAGTATATAAAAGTTTTAAAGAACCTATTTAGAAAACATCTGTTTGACTAAGAGTTGGTTGCTAGGATTTGCAGAGATTGTCACAAAGTTGTTCCAAAATCTGCTTCACTGAAATGCTAACTGAATAAAAAATATGTTCTTAATGTTAGAAGAGTTGCATAGGATTAAGCAGCACACTTCCCATTTAATCAAATGGAATCTGTGTAGTTAAATTTAAGTTCAGTCCTTTGGAAACACTCATTGTGCATCATGAGTGCAGAGATGTTTCAAGTACAGAAGAGGAAAAAACCCTGTTTTTTAGCAACAACGATGTGACTCAGCAAAAAAAAAAAAAAAAAGAAAAGGAAAAAAACCCCCAAACCCTGCAACAGCTTAAAATGTATTGCTGTCTTCTTGCATAAGAACAAAAAAGTCAATTAACAGTAATGATGTTATGGTAAAGGGTGCTTGCAGAAAATAAAGCCCACTATGTTGAGATGTTGAATAACTTTTACTTCCTCATACTAAAATTAATCTACAAGAGACACTGTGAAGCTGTTAAAGAGGGAGATCTTTCTTGAATTACAACACAACACAGTAATGTGAGTGACTTTTCTGGGTTTGATAATGATCCAAAGGCTGCACTGCAAGATGCATCCTACGTAATTTAGGTGCCTATCTCTGTTTAGTCCTGGAAAACAAAAGGAAATGTCAGGAGAATATGTCCACTTGGGGGCAGTTTGCATAGTGAACTTAATCTAAGGCCCGTTGCTGTAAGGAAAAAGGTACTTAGAGCCTGCATTTTTGCACATGATACAGGGGTTAGATCACTAGCTAGGAGAGATGGAGTCTGGGCTGTGTTGGGGTTAAAAGAATTAAACTCTCAGTGTTGAGTGAGGCAAGAATCCTCACTGTTGTCACATGCACACCCCAATGGACAGAGCAGTCAAGAAAAACCAAAGAGGAAAAAAAATTAACTCTTGCACAAACTCAGTCGTCTTCCTTTTTGGAGCCAGGAATCATTTAATCTACATGGAGAGAAGGCCCCACCACTACGTATCTGTAAAGAGGAACATCCTAGGCTAAACAGAGGTGATTGTTTGTATAGTAAACTGGAGTATGTTGATTATGAGATTGTATCTATCAGGTTATGTGATTCTGTCGCTCACACACATTGCAGGCTCTTATTAGGTTCTGTGCAGCATGGAGAATCTGATGCCCTGGGAACTGGCCAAGGGAATATGCCAGCTGCCCTAAAACATCAGCATACTGGAATCCCTAAATCTGATGCAATGTGTGCAAGGGTAGATGCCAAAGAAGTGGGAACAACTGGACGTGTAAACAAAGATGTTCAGCTGCAGAGCATGTTGGAGCCTTTCCTGTGTGTTATGGCGTCCAATCCACAGAGAACCATCTTATGGGAAAGATCTTTGCTTACGAGAGGTCAGCAAATTTCAACAGGCAAGTACTCCGTACAGATGCTAACATTTCTAGTCCCAGCTCCAAGTGGAAGACATTCGTTCTTCATGTGACCTGAGGACTTAAATCTGATAGTCGGATTCTTGAGCAGTCTGCTCCAGTGGTTTTCTTGTACTGAACATGAAAGTGCTCACTGATTCATTTCTAAAATTGAGCAATTCACAGAAATGTCTGTTCTGTTAATCCTGCTGGGACTTGATTCTGAGCAGTTCAACAGTTCAGACTGGTATAGATCTGGTTATCAAGGAAAAGATGGAAATTCCAGTGCCTGGCGATCTAACTGGGGATATCATGAATAACAAGACAACTGAATATTAGACTTAAAACAATAGAAAGTTCTAAGGTCATGTCCACTACAGAAAGTAGCACAGTTTTGAAAATCCTAAATGAATGCAGACTCAGGCAGTTAACAGTGCATAAATGCAGTCATGGTGCTTTCAAGCCTAAATTGTCTCATGCAAAGCCAGAATTGTCGCTGCAGTGTGCCTTTCCCTAATTCCCACTGTTAGCCTATGTGGAGCTAGGGCCGGTATCTCTGCAACAAAACCCATGGGACACAAAGAAATACTGTGAATAGTTTGGGAAGTAAACCAGAACTCCCAGCTTGCCGGTTTGTGCTTTCAACGCAAACCCATTTTTCATGCTAACTGGATTAAAACATGAAACACATTTTGCATTGTGACGATTGTATCTTTTCCATAAAAGTGCCTTAACATCTTTTTCATAAAACTGTGCTGGCTTAAAGCGAGAACATAGTTGACTATTGTTAACTACTTTAAAGTAGTAAACAACAGATACTACCAATGAATAAGAGTAACATTTCTAATAGATAGAAATAGTTTTAGTGGTAATTTGCTTGCATTACTACCTTTTTTGGGAGAGAGTGAAGAGAGAAACATAATTTTATCTAACCAAATACCTAATTAATTTACTGGTATTAGTTTCCCTAGAAAAATCAGTTTGTGGGAAGTGTGTAGGTAAAAGTTGCAGGACAGTGAAGAACTCCTGAGAACTTGGGAGCATAATTTGTAAGTGGATGAGATCCTCAGTGATGCTGCAAACCCAGGATGCTGTACGGTTTTTATAGTTTTGGAAAAAGGAAGAATGAAGCTGGGAGAATATAAATGCTTCTCTGACTCTGAAGCAGCTGGCTTTTGGTGTAGGGCCTCCTTTGTATGAGAAGAGAAAAACAATTGTTGAATCATGATCCAACTGGATTCTTAGTTGAGCTGCCATGAGATTGACGGATGAGGTAAATGTTGCTGGGCATAGAGGTCTATGGCAAAAGGGCCAAAGATTCTTCAACACAAGGAGTTAATGACAGTATGCAGTTAGCGACTGAACCTCTGATCCTCTTCAGAAAATGCATGAAACTATGGAGGAAACAGCTGGTTCAGGACAACTGACTGAACTGAGAAGTGTGTTATACAGGCAGAATCAGCTTTCAAGAGAATCCTCTCTCAAAATATTACGTAAGAGTGAAGTCCTCTCAGGAGAGCAGCATTCAACACAGACTGTAATAGTAGGCATCTTAGATGTTGTATTAAAATCATACTGCTGTACGTCTCAGCATCATTTATTTCTGAAAACTCTTGCTTGAAACAGCTTCAGATTCAGGAAAAAAATACTAGCACTGCAATCCTCTTAAGTAAGTTTTATTACTAGATCAAATAGGCTTGCCCTCTTAGCAGAACTGGTAGTGCACACTAACCAGGCCCCAATTCCATTTTGAGGTGAGATTTGGGCACTTTTATCTCTCTCTGTCATGGGAAAGAGGATTTGATGGAAGCTGTGTTTCAGTGTGTGCTAAAAAGAGGATCAGAACCAGAAAAGAAACAAAATAGACATAAACGGGTAAGTGTAGACACATTTAAGGAGACCAGTTTGCTAAATGAGTCTAATCATTTCATGCAGTCTTGTCCATATTGCCTTTTGGTATTGAACAGCCCAAGGCAGGGATGGGAGAGAGGGCTGATAGTGTGGCAGTGTGAAGTGTTAGGCGTCTTCTTCCCTGACCTATGTTACTTTAGCAACATAGACATCATTTGCAGTGGCTGGAAGCAGAGAAAAGGGACTATTTGGCCTGTGTGCATCAATGCAGGATGAAAGATGAGACTGGTACCGCAATGGCACTATAGCACGAGTGTTTGTGTAGTATCCTCCATTGTAGCATAAGCCTAGTGGTACTGCTCCGATATTGGTATATTGTTTATCTGTGATGCAGCTACTAGAAGAACTGTGGGAAACAGATGGGTTTATCAGAGCAAAATGGGAAATAACAGGCACAAATCTTAGCGAAATTAGTGTGTAACCAAAAATATTGTTGCTGGATTAAGCAAGAAATTTTCAGCAGTCTCACAATTCTGTGCTGTTCTTTAGTATTTTGCTTTTTTAAGCTTTATAGGACTATTTCTCAATCTAGGAGTTGCCACAAAATATGTTCATTTTTGTTCATGTTTCAGATACTGTTGCCTCACTTTATTTTCCTGTTACGTCCTTAAACCAGGACTCAATTTAACTGAAGTATGGCTTTCTAATACTTTTTTCCGAAAGATTTGTTTTGGTTAATGTCTCAGGAATTGCCTTTTTAATCATTTCAAGATGTTCTTCGCTTTTAAAGCCACAGACAAAATTGGTAGTTTAAAACATTTGGGCGCACCTTGTTCTCTTCTTTCAGCAGACCTGAATCTGTGCTAAATAAATCATGATGAAAGAGAAACAAAATCACATTTACCACCGATGGAGATGAATATACTGAAAGTTTGATAGCTCTTTAGCTTCCATAGTCATTCTAAGAACTAGTTGCACTATGTACCTCAAGAATTGTTTCTATGTCTCACTATTGTATAGTGAGTCCTATCTTCCAGGTAAAATTCTCTGTCAGTTGATCTCAGCATCACGAGAGAAGTACTGATGTACATTTTAGCTTTTCATCAGTGAAAAGGTGCTTATTTGTTTCTGCCCTTTAGAACATGTTATTGCAGTGCTATCACAGCACTAGCACTGGATACAGGTAACGGTAGGATTTAGGAGCAATTAAAATTCCAAGTTATACTGTTACATAGTGACAGAAACAAAACCCAGTAACATAATGCACCCACAATGTGACATTGCAACTGAAAACCAGAAAGCATCAAAAACTCTATTCCACTTGGCGTTCTAGGATATAGTTCTTACAACATTATCTGTGCAGTAGTATCACTTCAGCTGTTACTCTGACAAATAGTTTCCCCTGGGCTAGGCTAGAAACATGCATATGAAGACTTGTAAACTGCTAAGATGTCATGTCAGTGAACTATGAATTAAAAAGGAAGAAACTTTTCACATAGTTTCAAATGAAGAAAATCTGTGTAAGTGAGCTGGAAGAGTTGATAGGAACACACACATATCACAGCAGATCAGTAGCAACAATGCTTAGTATGCTCAGAACAAAATGATGTCAAGGCTATGAAAATTTAGGATCTAGCTTGTAAATTTGCTGAGAAATAGAATTTTCTCTCATTGTTCTAGACTAATGGATACTCAATGAATAAATAATCTGGATGCATTCTTTTCATACAGTTATTTGTTTAGTCACACTTTTAAAACATCCTGTGAGCAGTCCGCAATCAGTTCTTATACATAATTATTGCTATATCTGCAGTTACTGAAAAATCTCTTCTGTTTAGTACGCAAAACAGGAAACAAAAGCAAATGAAAAAACTTAGTGTTGTAGGTTTCTTTGACAAGCAACTCAGAGACAATTCTGTCCTGAAGGCAGTCCAAAAATTAGATAGGTTAAATAACGCTTTGGAGTGTAATTTACTTTATTTACTTATGAACTTCATTTACTGTATATGAACTTAATGATTATCAGAATCTGAGAGAATATATCTGATAAAGTGGAGATGTCCTAGCACTTCAGAGACCAATTCCTTTCATTCTAAAGCATATATCTAAAATACATCAACATAATCATCCTTCAAAAGTGCTAATTTCTTCCGCTGCCTGTAAAGTTTTTCATACAGAATGACTGGCTCACACGTAGACATCTACATTTTAATTGCCTAAAGTCAGATGAGATGAATCTAACACTCCTCCTCTCCTTACATAAATGCTTCAATTGAACTTTTATAGTTGGATGGCTTTAAAGATCCATCCTAGATTGTGTTCTCTCTTTTTCATTCTTAGTCTCATTTGGACAGGAATTCCCTTATATTTAACTCAGAGGAGAGACAGAACAAACAGATCTAAGATAATTAACGTAAGTAA
>VZSC01018227.1:12290-28359 GCA_013398225.1 Steatornis caripensis | reverse complement strand
GTAAGTAAAGAAAGGACTTGAAGATTTTTATCAAAAAGAGGAGAAGAAAAAGAAGAAAGAAGAAGAAGATGAAGGAGAAGAAGAAGAAAAAAGAAGAAGAAAGAGAAACAAAAGAAAAATTGGAAAAATTTATGAATAATAAAAATAATTTATGAATATTTGTTCATATTTTTAGTTGTCATATCATTAAATAATTAAATTCTTTTTTATATTCTTTCTTTTTTACAAAACCAAATGTATTGGATATAAAAGACAAAATATTTTCTTGTATGGCATTTTTTGTAGTTACATCGTAATCTGATGTTTTGCTACTTTGAGAAGAATGGAGACCAGAACTTGAAAACATATCCACAAACATCAGTGTATTGCAAAGCTGACAGTCAGTCCTTTTAAGAGCAAAAGTTTTAATCCATTGCCCATAACAGAATTGTAGTTATAAAGTCATCATGAATAAAACTCTTTTTACAGTATATTGGTTTACTTGTTATCAGTTTAGATTTCTGCTTTTAACTTCCTTTATCAAATGGGTGAACTTAATACATCTCAGCATAGGCATGACATGCACTGAAATAACTTGTTTTTTATTTTAGGGATTGGGCCCATACACCCAATCACTACACAATGAAGGGATTATAGGTTAAAAAGGACTGTATGTAATCAAGAAGAAATTTTAATTAATCATAAATAGAACTGGTTTTGTGGAAATAATTTGACCTGACAGTTCAAGGTTTGATCAGCACATCACAGAGATTAAGAATACTTTTGACTTGAACAGACAGAGTCCCAGAGAGTCAGTGCAGCCTGAAATACTTTAGGAAAGCTAGTGTGTACAGATCACACAACGTCATTGTTTCTCTTGGTGCTTCCATTCCATTAGGAACTAATGCGGGACTCTTTTAACTTCCCAGAAACCTTCCAATATCGTGCTGTCCTAGTCAACACTGAAGCAACAGAGATTACAAGACATCAAACTGCAATCTTTTATCCCCTGTTCTGTGTGTATAAAACAAGGAGTCAGCTTCCCTTTGAAGTACTAATTGACTGTCTGTATCAATCAGCACCTAATCCCTTTCCTGCATGCATTTAGGTCTCCACAGTAACTGAGCTAACCTTCTCTGGGGTCTAGGCTGTGAAGCATTTACAGTAAATGTGTACTATGCAAAAGGAGTGATTGATCTCAGTCTTAGGAATCCTGTCTAAAAGCAACAAGACCTTCTAATTCGTGCTTTAGTCTAACAGCAATAAGATGAATATGAGTTAAAAGCAAAGAACTAGAAGACAGTACATTAAAAAATTAGTAGTGAAAAAGAGGCATCTGATATTTTCTCTTTTTTTCCCCTTTTTTTTTTTTAAGCACAGATTATCCAGGAAGAGGGGCACCAGAGATTTACTGATTGTTCTGGGTCTTTACGTTTAAGGTTAGAGATGTAATCACAAAGAATTTGCTTGATGTTTTTAGGCACAGCTCCAATCACTACCTTGCTCATTACAAGAATTGTTAGTACAAGACCTTAAAGATGCATTTTACCCATTGCTGGGAGCACAAGCCACACACAAGTGATCTTTTAGAACTGATAGCCTCATAGTCTAGCCAGGCAGCTGAAGCGATTTGCACTTACTTGATTGCAATCTCTGCTCCTCCCATGAAATAGAGATCAGGAAGGAGCCCACTTGGAATGTCAGTTCGTAATATGTAAAAGGAGAATGAAACGGACATCATCAAGGGGATTTGAGAGACATTCTCCAGCAAGTGCTGGCTCTGTGAATTAGAAGAGAAAAAATACCACAGATAACAATAAATAACAAAAAATGCAGGTCTTCAGGTGCACAGTAAAACACAGCAATTCATGTAGGAAACACTCTGATGAATAGTAAAAGTTCAGACTTAACGAACATTAACTCTTCACAGTATGTTTTATTTGAGTAAGTTACTAGAAGCATTTATATTTTAGGAGTAAGTTTTTTCTACACCACAAATGTTTTCTGAAAGAATTAATATTTCCTCAAAGGGCAATAATACACTGGTTAATATTAATTCCCAGCATGTAGAATTTATGCTCAGTACTTACCCCTTAACACAAAACAGCAACACAATATTCTACATGTTCTTTTCTTTATGTTTTGTATTACCAAATTATTAACATTTCAGATCCAAGCATTAAAGATGGGGAGATTTCATATTCTTTCAGACAGGACATGCAATATAGCCACATTTGCTTAAGAGGAACTATGCCTGCACTACTGTCACTGGCGAACTCATAGCATGAATGTAAGACAGAATATTTTACATATAGAATGGCAACGCAGAAGAATTCTTACCTTTGTTAGACTTCAGTGTCAAGCAGTTGACATGCTTGGCTGAAAAGGTTTCTTATAAAGTATAGTCATCATTTGTGTTGATTGAAAACTTCTAAAATAACCCGCAACTTTGAGTGTCTCTGTTTTGAAGGTATCTGTCTTGCTACAACATATGGAATATTAGGTATTAAGAAAAAATGTTTTTTGGAAAAATCATTCCGGTAGTCCCTTTTCAAAAATCTTTTCCAGCTTTTTGTTATACTGTCACACAGTTCAATTAAATAGTAACTGAAATCTTGAATTTGCTTGTTATTGGGCAATTGTTTTAGAGTGGCATGTCATGGTTTCCAAGGACATTTTGTTTTTGTTTTTATATAAATCACAGCTCTTAAAGGTGAATTAGATTTGTTGGTTTCTTGGGTGGTCACTTAAAATGGGCCTCTGAATATGACCAGAACTGCTGTAAAGACAGATCATGTAGCTATGTAACAAGGGGATCAAGACAGCGAGGACTGTAGAAAAATAAACAAATCAAGCAAAGAAAACAAACCCACTTGTGCTACAGCCGCTTACACCTTAGCAGTTTTTTTTTCCTCTGCTGCTCCCTGAGCAACAACTACCCAGTACTAATCCATGTGACAATTTCTTCTCCTTTCAGGAACTGTCTTAAACTGTCTGTTTAGAAAAGAGGAAGCCTGAAGCCTATCCCCTGCTGTTCTGCCCAACTTGCCCTGACCCTGACCCTGTGCTATGGCTCTACTCACAGTTGTTAATTAGGGAAGATAATTTGGAGTTAGTCGTCTTTTGGCATAAGAGGGCCCATCCACAGAAGGAAAGCCCAGCAAGTAATAGAGAGCTCCCTATGAGAAGCAGGGCTAGAGAGAATCAGTGCCTTAAGCTCGTTCACCCCGATTGCTAGGGTTTTGATGTTTCTGACTGACTTTTCTGACAGCTCTGGCTTTGCGAAGGAGATGATGCCTCTCTTCATGAAAAAGGAGGACAGGGGAAGGAATGACCAAAGTTGTCTTCAGGCGATGGACATTTCTGGTTCTTCCTCTGTCCCACGCCTGTGTAAGAGCAGCATTTGGTGAGTCGTCACTTTTCACAATACCTGCCCAGACCCTTCAGGAGCCCTAATTGATTGCTTTTTCCTGGGAACTGGGGAAAGAAAAGGGACTTCACTTTCAGCTCAGATTCTGGCGTCTGAACTGGGCCTAGATCGTCAGTTCTGGGATGAACTGAATACATGACCACCTGCTTGTTTTCTAGGGCAACAGAAACATTTTTATTATAATCATAATCCTTGATGTAAATACTTTTTATCAAAATGTATTTAATTAAAAATCTTGTAAAAAGAGAGTGAGAAATTCTGATAGCGATAATAGCAAGTACATTGTTCTATCCTGACTCACAAGACAGACTACTAAAATCACATTATGGATAAAAGAGTGGAAGGGATATATAAAAAGGAACAGTTCATGGTTTAGATTAGAATGGGCCTAAGGATAGTCTGAAGAATACTGGGCTTTAGGCAATTAATTACTTCTTGTAATGTGAAGGAGATGGATGAATCTAAATGACCTTGAGATAAAATAGCTAAAGAGTAAATAGAAAAAACCCAAGACCTTAGTTTATTGCTTGAGGAATTTATTTTGTAATCTTTATGTTAAATGAAAATTCGTAACGTTTTACAGACAGAAGTACTCATTATGAATTGTTTCCTTGAGTAGTGTCTTTACTGATTTCACTAGGATTAAGGTACGTCTTAACCAACTGTAAGTAACAAAATTGAATCTCTGATACAGTCACACATAGCTCATATATTTTGTAGTTGGATATCTTATGTCTTCATAGTAAATAAGTAATCAACAACATTTCACGAAGCTATTTTCATTTGCACTTCTTTGAGTATTGTGTGATTTTCCCCTCCACTCATATGGTAGCTCAAAAAAATCAGTTTATCAGTACCTAAAATGTACCTCAGTTTGGTCCTGCTAAGAATTAAAATAGCTAAATTCCTCATCCTTTGGCTTGAAAAAGTGCTTGTCTTCACTTTGCTGCGGTTGCTGTGCCAGAGGAATCTGATTTCTATTTATTATTTATTGTTTTCTGCATGTTACTAATCTTGGTTTGAAGTGAAAAAGCTGACTTCCTGTGAATGTATTAAGAGCAGTACGAAGGTCTCGCTAATCAGTACTTTATAAAATATCATTAATAATTTACATGCTTTAAGAATGGACCCATAGTGTTTCCAGGAAATGTGCCAAATATTATCTATGAGTAACGTCCTGTTAAATATTTCATCAACAAGAAATAATTTAAATCATCAGATGAATTCCAGCTTTTGGTGTCATGATAGGTCGCATGTGTGAGTCTGTCATACTTCACGACAGACTGTGCTCACCCTCAAATAAGGAGGTAAGGTATAAGAGGGCCATGGAGACCACTTAGGCAGGAAGAAACTTTGTGTGTCTGGGGTGCTCAGAAGACATTAGAGCATTAGCTGGTGGGTGGCAAAGGGAGAGATTAACTGTCTGAGGTAGATTTAAGAGAAAGATCAAGGTATTGGAGGAGGTAGAGTTGGAGCTTTGGGTCAGCCCATGCAGGAGAGACAGCAAACATATTCTAGAGGATCTGTGGCTCGGTCTTAGTCTCCTTCTTCAAATTTACTGAGCAACAGTGAAGTGACAGTCTGCTTTTTGCATATTAGCCTCATTCAGGGTGATGGTAGTAGAAAGTGATTCAACTATCTGGCAAGGCAGCCTCTTTAGAAAGCGACCATGTGAAAATCACACAATACAAGTGATCAGCCTAGGGTATTGCCTTCAGCCAGGCTGTGCTCTGGACGTGTTTCTAGGTTGCTGTCAGGGAAATCAGTGCAAAGGGGTTACGAAATGCAGTTCTTACCACGCGTGCTGCTCTACTCTTATCCATCACAGAAAAGGTTTTTTTTTGAAAAGAAAGTTCTTTTCTAAAGGAAATATCCATCATTACATTGTATATAGAGATCAACAGGTTTTGCATTCCTTGTGGTGTTATCATGCCCTTTCATCAGTTAACCAGCTAATTTACACCACCATAGCCTTCCTGTTACAGATAGAAGGAAGGATTTGATGTAACCTGAAACCCTAACTCATTCATTACCCAACAGAGGGTCACTCTGCTATAGTAGTGAATGCAATGAATATAAAAGCATTTTAATGGAAACCTTCCCTGCAGCTGGAGAGCATCATTCTGTTTGAAGAATTTCTGGTAAACAGGCATTTTCCAAAACATAAACATTTGGTTTTTAAATTAATATTTATTCTGTTTCACTCTACATTTATTTGTAAAGAGGAAATGTCTGTATAAATAGATGATTAAGATCTAGAGTGCATATTACCAAAGAGGGATTGTAGCTTATTCCTAACCGGTGTAGGAAGAAAACATTCTGAATCTGTGATGGTCAAGGGAAACACAATACTGCAAGCTGCTTTTAGTACGTTTAGAGTGGAAGAGTTCCACATTCAGAGATTTAAGTGCTTTTCCTGAGCCTTTATGGTGCATAAGACACATGCATAATCGAAGCAATAACCAAGTTAATTTGTAAAGCTGAAGATCTCATGTTTGCTCTTAGTCGGCCTGGGGCCTAGCATGTAAAGTAGATAGAAGATAGGCAAAGAAAGGAGATAAGTTTTCCTTGCAGATCACTCAATGCCCTCAGTTATTGCTCTTGCTCTCCTAGCATATAAAAACAAATGAGAGCTACTGTCCTCATTTGGCAAGGCATTTAGGATCACTTTAGCTACATGAGCTGTCTCACATACGGTTTTTCATTTGTTTGTAATTTTCTCACTTTAAAAATTTGATGGCAAGTTGATGTTTCAACTAAGGCAAAGCCAGAGTTTTGGCTCGCTTCTGGCCTCTGTACAGTGGAAGGAGTTGGTAGCGGTGAAGAGACCTGAGCTAACCGATAAACTGAAGATCTCACTGTCAGTGTGAGGACTGGGAAACTGTGATCTGCACCTCTAAGCCCCTAATTTTGCTTTGCTCAAGTCAGCCTAATTATGTCAAAATGAAGCTTTATTCCTTAAATCTTTCAGCCAGTTCTGAAACTGCAGTGCAGTCTTTTGTGGTCATAGACCTTTATATACTCTATTAGATCAAATATCTGCGCTTGGATAATCACACAGATGACCAGATGATGTTAGTGAGTCAAGGTCAGTGTTGATATAACTGTATTTCAGCTGAGCATTTTTACATCAGGTATGTGATTATTTTGAATTATTCTGCATTCTTTTTTGAAAGTAAAATTTGCTCCTTACTTACGTGTACGGTCATCACACAGTCTAAGAGGACAATCTGTGAGAACAAATTCAGACATCCCCCAGCCTCTCCCCACCTCTTCCCCTAGCCCTATCCATTAGCAGCACCAGGTACACAGATAAACATGAACTAAATACCACTTCCCTCCCTGAACTTGCACTTAGATGGAACTTTCCAAGAGGAAATGTAAGATATTAGAATAATGAGGTGATTATTGCTTTCAGAGGGGGTAAGTATCCTGCATTTGGGTTAATTTCTTCCTGTTGGTATTTTGGACTTGATTTCCAGCCTGCTGATTATTTGCAATCATCTGTATCGCAGGTCAGCCTAATAGCTAAGGAGACCCTTTGTGGCTCTGTATGACTCTTGTCTAATTCCTCTTACTAAAAAGTTTCCATTGCCCCCTTGAAGGAGTTCAGGAATGCTATGCGATGCCACATGTAGAGTTTTTCAGAAGTTATTTCAAATTCAATGAAACAAACAGTTCCAATAAGATTAAAATACCTCAGAAGACTGGAGTTTTCCAGAAAAAGTATTGCTTTATAGAGGCCTGTATCCTGCTGAAGAAATAAATCAGAACATGCCCTTCTTGCTTTATTGCACTGTATTTTGCAAAATAAGTGGGATTAAAGATGGACTGAGTACAGTATTTTTGCCTTGATCCATTTCTTGTATAATACATATTTAACATGGCCTTTTGATGTTAATGGTTCAGAGACTTTACTGAATGTTTGCAGGAATGTATCACTGTTGGGTTCTGTTGTTATTTTCTTTATATCCATTAAATTGCTGTAGTTCTTAAATTGTAATTGACAGAGTAATATCTGAACAGTTCCTTTGTTCAGTGCCCCAGTCTTACTTCTTGCTCTTTCTTAACTGCTTTCTGGGAAGACATTTAAAAAAAGCAAACTGAACCCACAATGGCCTGTAGAAGGGAAAATGACACTCAAAGCCAAAATCTTCTAAATACAAAGATGGATTTCTACGAATGGGCACTTAACTGTTTAAGCCTTTAACCACATGGTTTTCCTCTGTTCATCTGTGTGCTTCACCAGAATATTTAGAATTATGTTCATCTTCACTGAAACTAGGTAAAAATTATTTTTTTACCTATGAAAAGACCAACATGTTGAATACTGTTTTAAAAACTAGTAATATATATATTCATGCGCTAATACATATGTTTGCAGCAAACAAATAATATCAGTAAGTTTCTTATCTATATTTTTAAACTCAGAAACTAAAAGATCATGGGAAGGAAAAAGTATCAAAAATGTTGAGGTAAATCTAGGAGGTAATAGGAGCTATTTCACTGGCTATTTCCAAACTTCCATTCTCCAAAGGTCAAAGCAGAAACAGTACAGCATTTACTGAAAAGGGAAGTGAATGGTCCCCATAAATCCTCCTTTCATATTAGCATAATTATTAATTCTAACATATTAGAGGGTGCATCTTATTTTTAAGGAAGAGAGAGAGGAAACAATCTTAAGCACCTATCTGATTCCTCAAGTTACTTAAAGTATTCATTCCCTGCTGTCTTTTGGACTAAGAAAATTCTCCCCCTGCTCTGATCTAGCAGAGAGTAGCTTTAAGCTGCGTGTGTGTAACCTGATTGGTATAATTTGGCCTGAGAACCAGGAGTCAGGGCCTGTTCACTTTTTTACTTGATAAGAAAGACATAGGTATAGTGGTTGGAAATAAAAAGTACAGAGCAGAACTCTTGAGGTCTTGAACAAACACATAACAATAGATGGTCCTTGTTAAGGCAACTTACAATATAGATATAAGTCAACCTGTTGATAGAGGCTGAGAAAGAGGACTTAATACTCAGTCAGACAGACATTGGTGTTTATAAACCAGCTGTGTAGCATTGAAAATTTTAGTGTCCTTCAGAGGAAAAAAACTCAGTATTTTAAAGAGGGATTAAGAAGACTTATCTATCTTTAAACAGTATTCATGCTATGTCTGAGGAAAAATTATGGAGAGGGATGAGTGCAATAACAATTTTTCCTACAGTTGAGGAGAAGGTGAAGAACCTTGGAATTATATACAGAACAGAACTACTTCCTTTTACTGAATCACATAGTGTTGTTTTAAGATGGGAAGTATTTGAGGAGCAACGACAAGAAGACATCACCACTTTTCATGACAGAGAGACTGAAGAACGAGTCAAGGGATATACAGAGCTGTGGTGATGTTCAGGCTATAACTTAAGGGAGGATGCTGATTTTAGCAGAAGCTTTCCAGATGGGTATTATGTTACACTGAAAAAGTCTTTATGATCAGTAAAAGGAAACTCGCCATGCATACAGACCTTCATTGTTAGTCCAATAAAAATTTTATCATTGCAAGAAAAAATACAATAGACATTATTAGTAGTGCAGTTACATTAATATCAACACTGCATCATTCAGTCAATTTAACACTATTTTAATAAGTTTTCTTAACATAGACTGCTTCTTTCTACTGATTGCAACTAAAATTTAAAGGTTGCACAACAGCCAACCCTCTTCAAAAACATAAAGGGATGCCATTTTTGAAGTGATTACCTAACCTTTTTAGCCCTTTACCATCCATTGTATTTTCAGGACTATGCTAAACAGGCTAGACAGTAGTCACTTAACCACTGGGCAGTAGTTACTACAGCTAAAACAAACTAAACCCCTTTTATAACATGGAAACACAGGCAAGTTTTGAGACCCTGATCTATTAGGTCAATACAAAACTTGTGGTGTTTTACCAATTATGGCTTTTTTTTTTTTTTTACCTGGATTAGAATGGGTGGATCATGAGTGTATTTTGTAGAGACAAAGAAATGTCTGTTGCAGTAGTGATGGTGAGAGCCTTTTATGACAGAAGCAATCTGAGGACAGACATTTGCTGGGATACAGAACATGCAGAAAGGCCGAGGATGAGGATGCTGATGCAGTTATGGGCTTGAACAGTAGATATAATGCTGCTGTTTGTTGTTATTGAGGAAGAAGATAGTAGAGAAGGCTTGATAGGAAATAAATTAAAAGTTCTTTTTTAGCTAATAGAGAAAATTGCATTAGAAAATGATATCAACATTTCAGTCCAAACAAAACTGGAGAAAAGAGGTAGATTAATGAATTGTTCTGGTAAAGTTGACTGTTGAATCTGTGTCTGCGCATGAATTTACCCAAAGATAGTGATGAATTTTTGAAGTTGGTGTGAAAAAAATTGAAAGAACATGCTGAAGAATAACTGGAATAGTAAAAGAAGAACGAAGAATAGGCTCTTTTATTAGAGAATGCACAAAATATCAAGAAAAAATATCATTGACTATTTTCAAGCTAATGGACCAAAGCGATGATTATGAAGTAGTGATTTTGCTCTTTCAATAAACAAGATTATTTCTGACAATTCTTTTGTTTCTGAAATTTCTAAGCAAGAAATTTCTGATGAGAATTTTAACTGAGTGCTGGTGACAGAAAGCTATTTTTGAGAAGCTATTGAATTTTCCTAAATCTGTAAACAAGAATTGAAGTGGGTGATCTATGGTTTCTATTCTTTTCTTGAGTTTCTACTGCTGGATTTGGTGGAAATAACACTGCTCCAAGATGTGCTTGCAATATGTGAACCAACTGGTATTCATTTGATATTGAAGATTTAATTGATAATTATGTTCATCTTTAAGTATGTATATAGTACTGCTGTCCTCATTAGGTAGACTAGTAAGAACTAGTAATTAAAACAGGTTTGAATTTTTTAGCAAAATATTTGTCCGCAAAAAATGTTGTTTAATCAAAAACTTTCTTGTGATAATGTTTCAATGAAATTTTCCTCTGGGACGGGTTCAATATTTTACACTGAAGCTGGAACAGAGACAACCAATATCATGACAGATTGGTGTCCTAGACCAAGACCTGGAGCGTACAATGCTCCTCAGCTGGTCCCTGCAATGGTTGATTTAAAGTAGAGATATTAACTCTGGGTCTTTTGCAGGTTGAAAGAGTTACCTCAGAACCGGAGCATCAGCTACCACTGAATGGTTCTTCATGTTTTTCTTTGTGAAATACATTGACTTGGAGCCTGTCCCATTGAGAAACTAATACAACTTGCTTTACTTTTTCATTCTTTTTTGATTGGCCTGTCACATGCAAATTTGAGCACCATGTTAGACATTCCCTATCAGGTCAGTGATTTATTTTACAAGCAAGGGTAGATTTAATGCTAGCAGTCTTCTAACACTTCAACTGTCAGCTTCTTGAAACTTAATCTACGACTATTTATTATATAATTTCCGTTTCTAAGCAATTTCTTCAACCAGCTGAGGATTTGTCCATCAATATCTCTTTATCTAGAAACATACTCTACCCCTCTTTAAGTTCAAATGATTATTACACCTGCTACATTATCTTCAGTAGGTTTTGTTTTTACTTCCTAAAAAAAAGCTAATCAGGTTTGTTAAGTGTGACTTCTTTAAAATCCATGCTATTAGTTGTATTGAGTTATTTAAATTCCATTCTGTCTGGTTCTTGTACTTGACTCGATTCTTCTGCTTAATTCTTTTACTTAAATCATTAAATTTCAAATAATTTTCACAGAAGACTTTTAATACTTTGTTACTCTTTGTCTTGAAGTTTATGAGATTGATACTGTGTTTAGTCAACAATTTACTTCTTTTTGGGTCAGGGAAAGAACCGGATTTAGCTAGTTTTATTCATATTAAATTGTACCTTTATCACAGTGCAGTTTTGCTGACTTAAAACATCAGTTACTGCTGTTGACCAGCAATTACTTTTCATGAGGTGAGACAGGCATCTGAATACAGAGTTTGAGAAGTAGTGTCTTGGATATAAGAGCTCCCAAAAAATTTCACTGCAGCTGGTTTGTTTCTGCTAGCTTTCCTGTTGAACATTTTTTTCCCGCTGAACACACCCCAACTCCACAACATCCATATACCTAAATAATCCAACAGTAAGTCTTTTAGAACAGGTAGAAATGTTTTTGGCAAAAATAATCCTTGAAGTCAAGAAGGTCTTGTATTAAGAACAGAAGCTCCTTTCTTAATGATTTTTTATAGGGTCTGTTTTCATTCACTGTGCTGATTAGATTTTTCCCTACTCTGTATTTTTGTATTATAGTTTAGTAAAATTACTACAGCTTGTCCTCCATCTCACTTAAAAAAAAAAAAAAAAGGTAAAAAGGAAAAAAAGAAGAAAAAAGTGTCAAAGAAATCATTTTACAGAAGTACATTTAGGTCTTGCTTTTGTTTTTGCAGCAGAAACAATCTGTTTGAAATATAATAAATCACTTCCTTCACCTGCAGGTCTCTGCACATAGCTATGTGCTCATTCTCTTCACACTCTTTTACTTAAGAAACAGATGTTACTTGCTCAAACAGGAAGGGAAAGGTGCTAGCAGGCTCTCTGAGACCAGCTGGGTATGCAGAGCTTATTATATTCCTGCAACAGTTTATTCTCCTCAAGACTGACTTATTGCTTTTCACTTCTTCACATACAAAACTTCCTGTAGCCAGAGGAAATATAATCCTGTCATAAAAAGTCCACTTAAAGGATCAGGTCACCCTGTTTTAGCTCTTTCCTTGTCTCTAAGCGTTTCTCTCCTAAAGTATGATCCATTTTAAAATTTGAGGTAATTCAAAAGATTTTGCAATGACAATTTCAGCATTTACGATAATTAGTAATGGTAAATGACTACGTATTCTTCTGTAGATAATTTTGATTGTTACCATATTTGCAGTCTGAAAGTCTTTCTCATTGATACCCACTCAAGTTCATGCCTGAAATTATTTAAGTCCAATGTATGTCAGAACACTGCTATAAAGCAACATCCTCTCAGGCAGTTTTCCCAGATGGCCAAAGACCAAGTGTTAAAGCTAAACATCACTCCTTGTCCTGGTTTGACCAGAACCATCCAACCTGGTAAGGGATGAGGATCAGGCCTGGATTTTCATACCCTGTTGCATGCTAATAGGAAAAGCAGCCTCATGCTTTATGAAAAGTGAATAAATTAAGCTAACAAGGGTGCAAGAAGAGAGATTTTCCCAAGTGTCGGACTCAAGAAATAAAAAAAATTAAACAACTGTCGTAAAGCTTCCTTGTTTAAATCTGACAATGCCACACAGTTCCTTAACTTAAATGTCTTTTTTACACTGAGCCAGTCTTCTTTTCTACTGACAATGAACAACTGACAGTCTTCCTGAATAGTGACAAGTCCTGTGTTGGTTTTGCTGCGTTGTCAGTAACAGAGACAAAATTAAAACCAGCCCAAAATTGATGACATGGGCCCCCCAAACCAGTATTTGTACAGAATCTGGAGGTGAAAGCCTAACGTGCTAACCTCCAGGTGTGACCTGATCAAAGCACTGCTCATTTTAAAAGTAGATTGTGCTTCTAAGAACATTCAGGAGTTTTATGAGTAATAGGAGAATCTAAAAATAAGACATTAAAAACATATATGCATAGACTTGCTTTTGTATTTTATGGTATATATTCTTTAAAAGAAGAAAGCAACCAAAAGAAAAAATGAAACATTTGTGAGTGGTTGTGTCATCAATACTAAAACAGTCGTAAGAGTTCAGCTTAAAACCAGGAACTTAAAATATTAATGATACTGCATTGCAGTGGCATCAGAAGATGGGAAAATCTGCTCTAGTAATTTTTGTATTAATCATGTGTACAGCTTGCTTTCTGTGGTTTCCTTGTAGACTGAATAGGTAGTGAAAAAGTGGCAACAGACAGGCACTCAGAAGGACATTAGACATTAACGAGGGACAGAATCAAAAGCTTAGATTCATACCAAGACTGAGATGTTTTTGAATTCAACTTTTTGCACTTGGCCTATTTCTGTTTCTACAACTTTATTAAACACGTAGTAATGCAAATTCAAATACCCCTGAAAAACAGGATTAAGTCATAATGTACTGAAATTAGAGTGCGCCTTTTTTAAAAAAAATTCAATTTGGTATAGTACAAGATTTCATCTACCATACAGTAAATGGATCTAAACTTCCATGCAATTGCTGCATAAGGGGAGTTCCCAGAACGCTTTGTATTGCTGACAGAATATGATAGCGGGCATGGCGAATAATGATGAGAGGAAGTCCAATATTCCTGCAAGAGTGGCAGGTGGAAAGAAAAAGATAAGCATTTGGAAGGTAAACTATAGTTTTCTCTAATCATTTCCACTCAGTGTAAGAACATAAGTGAAGCACGTGGCTTAAACAACCAGGATATCACCAGGGGGAAATAAAAAAAAAAAAAAAGAGAAGGGAAGGAATAAAAACATAACTAACTGTAAAATGAATAAATGTGAGTGTGTTGCAGATCGGGTTGGACTGGAGACTTGGTCTGCGATTCTTGCCAATGTCTAGGCTAGACCTAGCTAGGGGAGGCCACAGTTTGAAAAAAATAATTAAAACAGCATGTTTGTATGGGACAATGAACTCTTCCAGAAACCAATTGAATAGTCACTTTCTTTTGTGTTCAAAAGCAAATAAAAGCTTTCATTTTTAAAGTATGTCATTTACCCTCTGAATGTCTCAGAATAATCTGGACTCTGTCCATCAAGATCTTTGATAATGAGGGTTTTATGTGGAACAATGAGCATATTAACTCTTGCACAACTCAAACCCCCTTTTAACCTGTGAATGTCATCATTTTAGTTGCCATTCCTCAGAGTATCCCTAGAGGCTGGCTGGACTTCCAGGAATAGCATTGCACAGCAAAAGCATTTTTTTGGTGTAAACTTGCTGAGTGAAACCATTGTCATATTTGACCCCAAGCTAGACGAAATGTTGATCGGCATTGTGATGTTGTTCCTATAAACTTCATACTGTCTTCAGTAATGTCATAAAGGATACTTTGGCAGGTATCACCAAACTGATGTATTAGTAAAGATGTATTGTATTTAGAGATTGAGAGATGTATTGTATTTACCCATCTCCAGTGAAAACAGGATCACAATATTTTTGTGGTGGAATTATGCTGCCGTGTGCTTTTTTTCCTTCGTTTCTAAAAAAACTTGTAGAAAATTGACTGACTGAAAGTTTAAAAAATCTTCCTGTCTCCCATGCTTACTTGTCACATTATATTTTATATTATTTTGATGTTCTTATGAAAACCACATGGAATGTAAACAAATACATGTAATTGTGGAATGTTGTATTTCCCATTCTTCAATATTTATGTAAAAAGGGAAAACAACATATGTTACAGAGTTCTTCGGTTAAGGCTTGATATCTCTCCTATGTTAAAAACATGTTTTCCATGCTTGATCCTTCCATACCAGTCATCACTGCAGGAAGGACAAGTTGGTGAAGTCTGTAGCATATCTACTGGCTATTCATGCTGAGAAACGCCAAATTACCTAAAATACACAAAATAAAGAATAAAACAGGAGAAAACCCTCCTCTTTTTGTGATATCGATTTGACTATGTGAAACTGGTTGCAGTTGCGTGAAACTGTTTATGTGACTCTGTGGTAGTAATGACTGCAATACAGGAATTGTGAGTTTTTTAAAGTGCTGTTATTTAGGAGGTCATGTCAGCATCAGAAAAGGAAATACAAAGAATAAAACAGGTGACTAATGGGAAGCAAACTGCTTCAACTAGCAGAATAAGGGTAAAAATGAGTTGTTAGTTTTTATTTACAGCAAGGGAAAAAAAAATCTATTGTGCCTACTAGGAATATTCTCTTGTTGCCCCACACTGCTACTGTCTTTAGTAGGCAGAGTATTAAGCTTTGAAAACAAAATGGTAATTAGTTTACAGCAGACTCTTAGAGTAAATTTCCTCCTATAATTTACTAAATGCCAGTTTGAATACTTTCAACAGAACCCCAAAAAAGAACAAAGAACTCATGCAGTCCTCAGTGATCAATGGATAATATTCATACGAAGTAAACCAGAGCAGAAAGAGACTGATGCAGATGGATGTGCTTCCATCACATGATGAATCACCTTGTCTAAGAATTATGTCTGAACCATGCTGTGGTTCAGAATTGATCCAGCCAAAGTTGTGGTTTACGTGACTTTTTAGTTTTCATATAATTCTCTCTTGCTTAGTTCCAACAAGGACCTCAAATGGAAGTTTACATACAGAGGAACTTACAACATTTAAAAGTTGGGCTGTTGTTTCTAAGAATTTATAGTGCTGAGTTACTGACCTAAATGACCTATAAAAGGAAAAGAAAGAGTCAGGCACATCAGAGTGGTATTCAGGAGAGTGAGCCTGTTGAGGGATGACGTCTAAGCTAAATGACAGGAAGCACTAAAGAAAAGTCTATTGGAACCTGATTTTCACCTAGATTCAGATGCTTATTTCCAAACTGCAGAAACTAAGATTCACAGCCTAAGTCCCCTGCTTGTTTATGATGCGTGTACAATAGCTAAACACTATAGTTAGCTATTATAATTATTGTAAAAGGTATTCAGAGAGAAATCTTAGATATTAATATAATAGGAATACAGTTCAAATTG
>VZSC01018226.1:1260129-1280443 GCA_013398225.1 Steatornis caripensis | reverse complement strand
GATTACTTCTGAACGCTGCCAGATACTTTTCGGTGCAGTGCTGGGCGGAAACAGCCATTCGAGGATACATGCCTGATTCCTTTGTGTGCGCTTTTGGGGCACTTCTCCCCCTTTTTCTTTTAGCCACTCAGGCCACTGTAATAACAATGCAAAAGGATGGCTGATATGATTGCAGACAGCGACACCAAAAGAAACGTGTTCCAGACATCTGTTGGCAGCGGTAAAAGCAATTTTTCTGCTGAGGTATTGCAGGCATTGTTGATGTTCCGGACACCACTGCACCTGTGCTGTGGGGTCAGTTCCTCTTAGTAAGCCCATAAGTGGTTGCAGTTCAGCATTTGAAATGCCGACGATATTGCGCACCCACTGTAGGTCACCGACAAGTTGTTGTACGTCGTTCAAGGTCTTGATATTTGAGGTAATGTTGACCTTTTGAGGAGAGATAGTAGCCGCACGAATGAGCCATCCTATATATCTCAAAGGAGGCGCTTGCTGCCCCTTTCTGGAGCAATGACCAATCCCTTTTTGGTCAATTCTTGGCTGATGTTGGCTACTGTACCCGGAGTGAATTCTTCCTTCTGACAGAACAGAATGTCGTCCATGTAATGGTAAATGATGGTACTCTTCATCATTGCACGGAGAGGAGCCAGGGCCCATGCCACATACATTTGACACATTGTTGGTGAATTTTTCATTCCCTGTGGGAGGACTACCCATTCATATCTCTGAACAGGTGTAGCCTTATTTACGGAAGGTACTGTAAAGGCAAAACAATCAGTGTCCTCGGGTTGCAAGGGAACGGTAAAGAAACAGTCTTTAAGATCTATTATAATAACGTGCAAGTCCTTGGGTAACGTTGTTGGTAGTGGCATCCCCGGTTGCAAGGCTCCCATTGCCCACATTTGATTATTTACCTTCCGGAGATCACGTAGCAGTCGCCATTTTCCTGATTTTGTGCGTATAAAGAAAATAGGAGTATTCCAGGGGCTAATGGATGGTTTGATGTGCTCTGCCTGCAACTGGTCTTGTAGGAGCAATCTCGAGCTGCTCCGCTGTTAGCGGCCACTGCTCAACCCATACAGGATCATCAGTTTTCCACTGAATCCTTGGAGTTTGCGGCCTATCAGCAGTGACCTCCGCTAAAAAGCCTGATTTGGAGGGGGCACATGTAGAGTCGCCCCCACTTGGGTTAGCACATCTCAGCTTATCAGCCCTCCTAGGTCTCCTGGTAATGGCATCACATATGGCCTAGTATTAATTTTTTGCCCCTCCGGGAATTGGATCTGGATTACCTGGGTGCTCTGTAGAGGAATAGATTGTCCTCCAACCCCTTGGATGGCGTCAATGGCTGGCATCAAATGCCATCTTCTTGGCCAATGTTTTTTGCTAAAAATCATAACATCTGCCCCGGTATCAAGCATTGCTTGGATCTGGCATTTATCTTGATCCCAACGTAGCGTTAGGAGCACGAGCGGTCGCTGTTGCATTCGTTGCACCAGATTCACAAGCGTGTCTCTGGTGGACCCAAATCCGTTGTCCGCTCTAGCTGGGGCTTGTTGCCATATTCCTTTTGCTGTAGCGTGCCGCTCGTAGATGACAAGCTGTGCTATTCGCGTTCCTTTTGGGATGATAAGTGGTGGAGACAAGGTGAAAGCAGCAACAATGATTTCTCCGGTGTAATCAGCATCGATTACTCCTGGCAACACAATGAGTCCTGCAGTCCCTGCAGAAGATCGCCCTATTAACAAAGCTCCTACCGTGCTTTCAGTATTGTACACGGGTCCTTTTATCCCAGTGGGAATTTTGTGGACTGCGGTTGTGGCCGTAGGGATATCTATTGCTGCTGCCAAATCGATTCCCAAGCTGCCCCTTGTTGCTGGGGGGCAAAGCTGCTGGATGGCGTTGGACCAGCAACTTGTGTCCTGGCACGGGGGCCCTCTGCGCTCAGCCTCCCGTTTTTTGTCATCCGGCAGACACTACTTGCATGACTATCCTTCTGGCAATTTTCGCACCACACAGATGCCTGGCAGGCCCTACAAAAATGTCCTTTACCGCCACAGCAATAACAGGCTCCTCTCTTTCCTTCTGTTTGGGGAGCCACCTTTTGCACAGCAGCAGCCAGAAGACTCATAGTCAGTTGGATCGCCACTGCTACAGCATTTGCCACAACTCGACTTTGCTGTGTCTGCACCGCTCGGTTGGCCATCTCTATCATGTCTGCTACTTCGGCAGTTCTTGGCAAAGTGGTTAGGACGGTTTTCATTTTTGTGTTGGCATTTTCAAAGGCCCAAGAGCTTGAACATTGCCTGTTTAGACTCCTCCGTCATATCTGGCTGTGATGCAAGGGCTTGAGATAAGCGGTCAATAAAATGTGTGAAGTCCTCTGTTAATCCTTTCCAGACAGTGGTGAATGAGGGAGTAGGATGGGAAGCAGGAACAGCATAAAACGCTTGTCTTGCTAGTTGGGCAGATAGGTGATAGACTGCTAAGGCATATTGCAACTGCAGATTCAGGTTGGAGAATGGTCCTTTTCCTGTAATCATGTCCCCTCTCATGCCATTAAGAGGATCATTGGCATCTCTGGGTCACGCTGCTTCCAGTTCTGCTAATTGTTGCCATTTTCACTCCCATATAATAAACTGAGAGGGCATGAGGAGTAATCACGCCAAATTTCTGCGGTCTGTCGGGGAGTTAATGTCTGCGGAAAGAATCCAGTCTAGGGCTGCTCGCGACGTTTCTGATGTGATATCGTTGTCCTTCACTGTTCACTGGGCTTGTTGTAAAATTTTCCAATCATGCTACTCATATCTGTGAGGCCCCCCTTGTTGCATGAGGATGGGACAACTGCCTGCAGGTTGCCAGCCCCCTTCCAAGATAGCACCCCTTATTACTCCAGACCAGCGGCTAGCTACAGCCTTTGCTGCTGGGTTGGGGGCTGTTTGGTCGGTCGACTGACAATAGGGAGGCGGGGGCGGCACAGAGGGGGAAGCAAGTGTTTGCGGTGGATACCAAGGGCTTGTTATTAAGTCCTGAACTGAATTTGCCAGTGCTAATGTGGCCGCATTACGCTGCTGCTTCTCTTCCAACTGCGACATAGATTTCTCAATCCGATTCTCTAGCTTACCCATCATGTCCCTCATCTGTTGTTGCCACCCCTTTTCGTCTATCAGTGTCTCGCTCCCATCAGGACATTCAGTGCTATCATCGGGGAGAGGTGTGCTCTCTGGCCTGACTTCCGTGTTCGGCAAAGATGGATACAACTTAGGGCAGCAACTCGGCCCTCCCTCCAGCCCCGCCTCTTGTACTTGGACTGATCCCACTTCCTCATTCTCTGTCAGTCCTCCTGGTACTCCCGCTGCAGCTACTTCCACTTCTGGAGCGCCAGCCTCAGGGGACCGACCATTTGCACCAGAGAGTCCGTTAAGCAGTTCACCCATGGTCGTCTTAGGCTGTCCCTTCATTCCCTTTATCAGAAGAGCATTTCTGAGCCCAAAAAAGGCTCCCAGTTTACTAGGTGGGGGAGGCAGCGGCGGTGGTGGCAGTGAGGTTGGGGGCGCAGCTAGTTCTTTCACAGCCACGGCAGCAACCTTTGATTCTGCCATCATGTTGGTAAGAGTATTAATAACTGCACGCCAGGTGGGACTGAAATTGACACAGCCTTTTTCTTTCCCCGTAACTGTTAGATCCCACAGTGCGTCTCCCAGTTTCTGCCACTCATCTTTTGTGAAAAGGAGAGGGGGTGCCTTAAAATGTCCGTGATCTCGAGCCCATACAACGAGCTTTTCTAACGCGTTTTCAGACACTGCTTCCCCTCGCTTAGCGAGGATACCAATAAGCAGTTTTTCCACCGCGGCAAATTCTGCATCCGTGCCTGTGGCTAGTGACAGGGGGAAGGTAATGAGCCTTCCTACCTCAGTCGCCGCCGACTGGCCTCCGCGCTTGAGCTCCTCTGTCCCGCTCCCGCCAGCTCTCCTTTCTCCCTCCTGCGTCCGTCCGCCAGAGAAATCAGCCCATTCCCCGCTTCTCTTCGCCCCGGCGCAGCAGTCGGGTCCCTGTTCAGGCACCAAATGTGGCAAAGAGAGCTTGAAAAGGGAGTTCCGGAGTCAAAGATGAATCCTCATAGAGGTATAGTCAATGCTCACTTTATTGCAGGATTACACGGTTTATACAGAGTGAGGCAGGGTTCACGCGCATCAAACCATAATCATTGGATAATAACAATGGTTCAGCGCCTCCTACCTTGCGGTCAGCAGCATCCTGGTCTACAAGTCTCAACATGTCCCGGTATCCTGTTCTGCATGCCTCGACAGGTCTCAGTTCCCTGACCGGGAACTGAACCCCGGGCCGCGGTGGAGAGAGCACCGAATCCTAATCACTAGACTGGGTTGTGCATGCAGGCCTGTAACAATACTTCATGCCCAGTATCTGGCAGGATATTCTCAACAGGTCAGAGCTACCAGAGAGAAGGTGCCTAGGTGCATGCTTCAGCAAGGACTGCCTCAGGGCTGGGACAGTCTTACAAGCTGACAGGACAGACTCCTTCACCAACTTACATGTTTTCCCTGCTCTTTTATCCAAGTAGCTTCTTGGAGACAATTCAGCAATGGGTACCCCAGATTTTGTAAGCACATTACACAGAATTTCCAGTCACATTAGCCCACCGCCTAATGGTTCTCAGCCTGACCTTTTGAACAATAACACAGCAGACAGTTTATCTGTTACTTTTTTGCCTCATTGGAAGACTTGTCTGCCTCCAACATAAGTCTATGTACAGATTAATTTCATTAAGATGGAAACCTTATTCTTGGCCTCAGTCTCCCTGACGGTAAGACATACACAACTAATCTTCATGCAGTTGAGACTACTCTCTAACCTTACCTGTATTGCAGAAACATGGTGGTGGGCATAGTCTCATATAAAAGAGGTGGTGGGAAGAATAAAGGAACCAAGTCCCCCCTTAATTTCGTCTACCATCATGTGGCACAGGACATAAGTGATCCTCATGCTCTTGTGGAGCTCACACATGGCAAAAGCACAGTGCATCCTTAGAGCTACAACCTGATCCTCAGCAAAAGCACCTCAAGGACTGTATTAATCATGGGTATTCAGCCACTGGCACACACCTTGCAAGGACAGCAGGTAGTTGAAGCATGCAACACCAGCATCCAAAGCACTACACACTTAATGCAGGACTCTCTTGTTTGTATCTTCCTAAGTGAGACACATTCCAGCTGGATTTCCACCCTTCAAAACCTATGTGGATCCTACTGTGTGGTTGGTGATGGTCCTGACTATAAAATTACAGCTTGGTCTCGAGAACTACATGGGCAATGCCAATGTGGACATTACAAAAAGCAATCCTACACTGTTGGTGAGGTTTTTGTTCTTAACAGCTTAAGCTTTATCTGATATGTTATGGCAAAGTACCGGGTAGCTATGCAAGAGACTTTTGAACCTTGTTCTACAGTGCTGTATTTCCTTTTAATAGAAGCTTTCCCCACATTTTTGTCCTCAAAAAACTCTCCTTCCTAGCATGATTGAACATGGAGTACAGATGACAAGAGGTTCACAACTGGCACTTGTTTGTAGCTCTCCAGGTTGTTGGGAGGCTGCATAGAGCAATAGTTACATGTTCTTTTCATTAAACAGCATGGCCATGTCCTGAACTCCACAGCAGTGCTTTAGATAAGCCTAAAATGACATCCTATACTGCTTTCCATATAAAGGTGCTGCTTTGTGTTCTGCTAAAGCTTCTCAAGCACCTAAAAACATTAAGTGTGATGACTTCTGCCTAAATGCTAAAGTTTCTAAAAATCTGATGGCAAATCCAAAATGGCAACACAGATATATTCTTGTCAATCACACAGCTGGTGGCACTGAAGATATCAAGAACATAATAAAATTCTGCCTTTGCTATTAGCAGTTCCTCTTCAACAAGGTATTAGTCTAAGTGTAGGCTGCCTAAGTCAGCATAGATTAAGTGTTCCATATCAGAAATTAATTAGTGGTTTATATTTTCATTCATGTAATCGCTTATTAATAGTTTATCTTCAGTTCTGAAAAAATGGAAGTCCTTAAGGCCACTCCTAAATTATCAAATGATGTAACATAGTTCAAAGCCCCTCTCATTTTCCAGCTTTCTCTAAGAAACTGTTCAAACCTAGTTTTATGAAGCTTTAAAGATTTTTTTGTGTTTTGCGAAGAACTCGGTTTGAAGAAACATCCAGACTCAAGACTTAAAAACTGATGCAAGAAACAGAGAAAGACTGTTTATACCAATACACCATACCCAGAATGTAATTCAATGTCAGGCTTCAATGTGTCAGTATGACCCAGGCATCTGCATGTTCATGAACTAATGAGTTATATGCAAGTTGACACAGCACATAGAGAAAATAGATTTCTGCTGATCCCAAAACAGCAAGTCTACAATGCAATACACAAAATTCCAAAAGACTATTTTGCTGTTAATTAGTAGTCCCCAGAGATGGTCTCAGACTGCCTCTTGGTTTTGGTTTCTATCCTGCCCAAAGACAGGTGCCTGTACAGTCAGAAATCTAGCAGTGTTAGGAGAAGCAGGATGCCCAGATCACATTATTTCATTTTCACCCCAACCTCTGTATAAACCTTTTTAAACAAGGCAATGAAGACTTTAAAAACCACAGATCAGTTTCACTTCTGATGCAAGTCTACCTAAAGGATAAAGAATTTTAAAATAAGGCAAAAAGATATTTAATTTTAGCCAATGTCTCTATGCAAACTATTTAATTCACCATAAATAACCTTTGAACACTTTCAGTGAGAATGCTCAGAAGAATTCATTTTTTACTAAGAGTTGAAGAGGTGGAAGGAACTGGAGAACAAAGTATAAATCTAATTAGTTTCTAAGTTAAAAGATAATGTATTTGAAATCTGAATTCTTGCCCAACTCAGACATGATCCTGTGGGATTTCCTGGACAAACTGACAGGGGAAAAACATTTAATTATACTGAGCAAGAGATGATTTTTTTTTTTAACATATAAGTACATATAATATGTAACACCTGGATTTTTAATTTTTAGATTATTTAAAGCCTACTTAAGTGATCAACATGAAGGGCTGCTGTTAGATATTCATCCAGACAGCTGCTGGTTTGGTGGTTTTCCTACTTTTGATTCTTTCAGAAGTGCTTGTGACTGACTAGTCAGGCTGAAATAAATGTGAGGCTGAAAGTCTGAACGTCAGGTCATTCATTAACTGTGTGAATCTTACCTCTATTTTGTGACAGCGAACTTATCAGAGCAACTGACTTCTTTCAGGTTACACTTCTACATAAAAAATAGTACTGTAAGCCTAGCTGCTATGCTACTCAGTTTTGATAAACAGAAAGGGGAAAAGAAAACCATGTCTATTCAGTATTATGATAGAACATTAAGACTTTTAATATTATAAAATCTTGTTGAAGTAATCCCTTATGGTTTCATACACTTTTAAAAACACAATTACGTGCATGGAAACTTTGCCATTTCAGAGTCACAGACTTCACCACCACCACCACCACCAAAGTACTTGGAGACTGAAACGACAGCTCTTCAAATGTATTATTAATAAGGTGAACTCCATGTACCAAGATAGTGACATGACATTTAAAGAATACTGCTGTCAACTGTCAAGCCTTGGAATGGCTAGTATCTGAAGTGCACAAGTCTGGGAAGCAACCATACAGCAGCAGCCTTTATCATCTCTAGATTTTCTGTATACAGGTAGTCATATTAGTTACTTTCAAAAAGAGAGTTTGCAGCCTGATCAAAGCTTTGTCTTCTCCAGCACAGTACCAAGTCAGTTCCTCCCACAACAGAAAAGATCCCCCTAAGCATACAAATCCATTTCCATTCATGCACGATGAAGACCAACGGATGCTTTCCAAGCACTGCAAGTGTAGCTTGGGTTGACAGTTCATGCTTAACTCAAACCTTTGAAGCATCCCAGTATAACATGATAGCTTCGCCCAACTCAGCTGGAATAAAATTTGAGTCTTTCATTCTGAAACTGCTTTTGGAGAAACTGCGGTAGTTTCAATATTTTTGAGGTAAGTAAATAAAGTAGTAAACATTTTTTCCAAAAACAAAATAACAAATTTTTTTCAAAATATGTTGGCAATATCCTATAATCAGTTTCACAACTAACCAGGATAAACTACAAATAACATTTTTCTTCTTTCTTTAATGATCGTATTCCCAACAGCAACAGACTAACAAATGGAGGTGGCTACATGTGGCACTCAGGGTTTTAGCTTTGCATCACAGTTGTGTTTCAAAGGCTGTCATGTTAGTTTACAATTCCGATTTTTTTGAAAATGATAGGAACTCTTGCAGGAAAAGTTCGCTGTTACATTAAGGTTCTGTAGAATCAATTCTATGAAAAAAAGTTATACCCAGGAAGCAGAAGAGTGCTCTATGTGAGTCCTGGATATAAGTTTAAACACGCCTGTAGATGCAGACATATTTCATTAGTGCAGCTAGTTAAAAAACAAAGTTTTGAAAACATATCTAAAGGTTTCTAGTACTCCTTTCAAATGCAGACCTGTAATTTTATTATTCTGGTCAGTCACAAAAGTAATAGTACACGAAAGTAGATAATTCAGTTCTTGGAAAGTCGCAGTCCTGTTTGCATTGTCACACAGGACAGGTTTCCCTATGAGCTCAGCTTTGAGTATTAACCTGCCACAAGCTTCACAGAAGTGAAAGTGTCTAGTCTGATTTCCTAATTGTGTTTGAGATACCTGGTTTCTAAGGGAACACATTCAGTTTCGGCAGATAAATTTCTTCTTCACTTTTTCACCTAAGTTCAACATGCACTCTGTTCGTCCTCATATCACCAACGGACTTGCTGTGGAGAAAGTGGACTTTGGTGTTGATGGGCTAAAATATAGTTACACCCTCATGATACACTGAAACTACCTGAAATTTACCAAACCAAGCATTAACTTAAGCTTGTGCATCTCATCTGGATCACTCTTTTCTTGACTCACAGTTTGGAAAGGACAGCTGTAACCAAAAGCTCAGGAGGAGCACCGAGACTATTTTCACGTCACTCCCATCACACACCTAGACAGTCATCTCTTCTCCAACAATCAATAACCTGACATACAGCCCATTCTCAGAGTACACTGATACTGACATGCTCATCTTGGCCAATCTACTCTAGTCTAGAATAGCATGTCTTCTATCCATCCGTTTAAGGTCTTAGCAGTAGATGTTATCTTGTCTCAGCTAATTCACATGAGAAATCATAATGTTGTTCATCATCTGTCTTGGACTAGTGATGGATGTGACAAACCCATCTCAGTTTCCAAATAAACTTTTACATTTTTTTTCTTAACAAAAAGAAACAAAGTTAAAGTAACAATCGAATTATTTGCTCTTCAGCTGATGTTAGTTGCAGTAATTAAAAAGTTGCCTACTTTTTCTGTTATTACATGCATTTGAAGATTTTTTCATACCAATTTCAAATTCTATCTTGAAAAATTAACCATACAATTAAGTCTGAAAGATCTCTTTTCAGTTTATAACATGTATTGAGTTATTTTTTCCTCTTTCCTTTACAAGTTTAATATATATCAACTGGGCAAGATGTAAATTTCTCTAATACCACATTCGCTTATTCTTCAGGATTTGAACTGCCAGTGCTATTTTGGTGATCAAGAATAAGTATCTGTGATTCCCCAAAAATGCACGTTATAAGCAAGATATTTTGCTACCCATATTCCTCTAGTATTCCTAACCAATAACTCACTAGAAACCCTTTGTTGGAAGTAAAGGGAGACCCGTCACAGGAACTTATTTCAGAATCTTCCACTTCACAGAATTTTAATTTCTGTGCCAGGCTCTGACCTTTAACTGTACATTTGAATTTTGAAAACAAAACCAAGACAGGTAGATCTCTTTTAGATCAAATCCATATGGAACAACATATTTTTCAGTTCTTTTTTTTAGTGTCCCGCTCAAAAGTATACACAGTATTTTTCAAACCCCTACCGTTCAGTCTCTAGTCAGCTGGCTCAGGGCAAACACTCAGTGTCAGGAAGTATATTGCAAAGAGACCAGCAGCTCCTTCCTATTTATGCACTTATGCAAGTCATATGCAGAATGAAAATCAAACAGTGAAACCCAGGTTTCGAGACAAGGTACTGCTGCCTCATTTTGTCTTCTATTCATTAGCATTGCTGTCTGCCAAGACTTGGCAGCTGGCATAAAAGGTGACAACACCTGCTTAGATCACACAGATGAAAGAATTTATTTTGTCCTTTGGGGATTTTATATCTTTGCATTGTAACCCCAAAGCCACTTGAGCATAAATCATAGAATTCATTTCAAGGAACAGCTGTGACCCTGTAGCCTTCTCTCTTCAGGGACCACAGTGGACATAAGAAGCATAGAAGCTTGACAAAGCTTTAAGATTTACTTGGAGGTTCCTTGAAGCTTTAAATAGGACTTCGAATAACTAACAGATACATGCCTACTTTCTGAAGGTGTACTGAGCTTCATGGTTGACTATATTCCTGAAATGAAGGAAATACTAGTAGAGAAAAGATACTTCCTATACACCTCAGCCAAAAATTCTGAAGAGCATTTAGATTCTTGCTATTATTTTGGAAATATCTTACTTAAAGCATCAAAATATACTTCCTGGAGAGTCTTCTCTTGCTTGCAAGCAGAATGCAAAGGCCTCTATTTGTCTGCAGCACTTCTTACCAAGGAGACCAGGTTTTCAAAGGTAGACCCATAATGTTAACAATGTAAATACAAAGAACTATTTATGTGAGTGTAATACTGAGGTTACATGTTAAAAAGGTCTAGTTGGGCCACCTCGAGAAGAATCAGAACAAAAATCCAGAAGACATATTCACTTAACTGTATTTAGAGCAGCAGTGCCCCCAAAAAAACTGCTTTAAAAGGCAGTTCTGAGGAGTTTTACAATAGACATTAGCAGATTAGGTCTGGAAGAGGACATATACAAATGACCGAAATGCATGCGAACCCTCTTCTTTTTGATGGTCCAAAAATTCGTCAGTCTTCCTTTACAGAAATCTCTCAAGGAAGCACGTACATGTTTTTCAAACAAGATTCTGATTGGTCTTACTGTGCCTGAAATACCTGCATCTTCTGAAGGTAAGGCATAACAAATATATCCTAAACTAGTCCATTTTTTCAGGAAAACAAGTGTTTACTAGTATTCTTTTACTGCTTGGTCTTAATTTCAGCAAATTAAAACTTCCATTTTCTCCTACAGAGAACAGACAATTTTAGATTTCAATTTTTATACTTTACATGTTTAATAACTAGGTCAGCTATACTATTCATACTCAACAGAACACATAAAGCGCAATTCATTACATCCATATGAGCTTTATTTCCATGAAGTCTGAGACACTGTGCCCTTTTACTGGGACTCCTGTAGAAGCAAGGGGCACATGCTTCCAGTACTCAAGCAATTATATATGCAAGTTATGCTTCCAGTACTCAAGCAATTATATATGCAAGTTGCCAAATAACTCTCATAGCCCCTTTCTAGGGAGCTCCAGATGTGAATAATGTGTTTCCACCCTGAGAGAAAAAAGTTTTAAAATCGAGGATTAACATCTACCACACAATGATAACATGCATTCATAACTGAATACACAGATGTAACAAGTAAAATATGTTGGCTTGGGATTTTTAAAGCCTCAATATTCATAAATGAAAGAAATTTCTCCTGGGACTGAGGGATTGTGTATAAATAGTGGCTGCAGTCCCACCATGTGTCTTGCATTTCTTCCATAGTAGTAAGGGTGCATTTTAAGAAACAGCTTAACAGCTGTTGCAGTCTCCCTATCTGGTTTCAAGATCCTTTGCTCCATTGCTGTTGTTAAAGCACCTATTTGTCTATTGTAAGCAACTTCCTTAACACACAGCATGCACAAGCTACCTCAGACTTCATTGCATGCATATGCTGTCCCTTAAAAATGCATATGCTGGTAGTTCATTGTAGCTTCTTCCACTAGAGCTTGCATCCATTGTAATGACAGCCATGGAATGACATCCATGTAAAGGATACATGTTTGTATTCTGTCTTCTTGGTCTGCACGAAGAGATGCAGCTATTAGCTACATTGAAAATATCTGATGATAAAAAGTAGAAGCGTTTCTTTGCAAATTCATTATTGATTTATAGAAGGAAAAGTCTTTCATTCAGGAAAACTTCTTTTTAAAACGGATGCTCATTGAAAACTCTGCTTAGAAATAAATCTGAAAAAAATGTTGACTAGTCAGAACTCTGCCACCTTCATTAAAGCCCCAAAAATGCTGCCTGCAAATGCTTTCAGAGAGCTTGTTTTGATGAAAGAGCCACCTGCATCTGAAGGCAGAAGTTTACACTTTGAAGTTATGCTTAGTCCCACTGATGACTTCCATAAAGAGTAGTAGGAAAACAGAAAACAACTTTGAAACAGCCCTGCTTTGAGGATAAGTCTGGCCTAGAAGACTTCTAGAGATCCCCAAGTTACTAACTCATTTTGTGTTTATAACTTCATGCGTATTTGATCAATTCCTCAGGTATCAGTAAATGGTGGTCTCAGCTCCGTTCTGGAAGACTCAAAAGTCTTTCTCCAACTATAGTGGTATGCCAAAATTTAAATATCCCTTTATTTCCTCAGTAAACTTGTTTGTTCTTTGGGAGGCTGCAGAAAGGTTCTTTACATTAAACTCTTCACTAAATGAAGACCTATGCCTTGTTACCCTCTTACTGTGCAGCCAAAGTGTCAAGGAGCACCAAAGTTTAGTTTGCAAAACACAGCCAAAATATCCTGACAGTCCTTTCTCCTAGATCCCTATAGAAAGGCCTCCTATTGAACAGTTATAACTATCCTCACTGTACAACAGAGCCCCTACATGTGTGAAAATGCCATTTACAACTTCTTTATCAGGTGGCTATGAATTTACACCATGATTTATTCAAATGCTTCTTCATTAGCCTAATGATCATGAAAACATCGCTATCATGAGGAAAGCAGACAAGAGGGGAGAGTGTAGGAACTTCAGCTAGGTGTATATTGATGGCCTAGACAGCAATAGCAGGTTCAAAATAATCAGGTTGTTTTAAGACCACATACCTGCCATCTTCTGCAAGAAAACATAAAACATGCACTTCAGAAATAGCATCTTACTCTTCGTAAGCTGTCTCATCATAAAGACCATGTAGTATAGCCAACACTCCATTATCTGACTGGAGTAACAGATATATTAATAAGGGCAATTTTCGCTAAAAAACAAGAAAAATCATGCTTTGTTCTACTAAGTGTCCCAGGACAGGTAGTAAGACTCAGTCATATTTCTATTGCTGCAGATGGCAGCTTACAGACCTGAGATACATAGAATATAATTGGAGGGGTGAGAGGGAATGAGGGGAAAAATTATCTCCTGGCTACTCTTGCTTTATAGTGTGGGAAACTGCAAAACAACAGAAAACTGACAGGACAGGATATCAGACTACACACTGCATGGGCAATGAAAGCCTTCATGGTCAGAATAAAACAGCATGGCCCCTGGGAAGATGCCTTCCTCCTGCCCCAGTCACTCATCCTCACTCCTCCACTGCATTAGTGCAGCCAATTCTGAAGCAGTAAAGGAAACCACACTGGTGAAGCAACCCGTCTTAAACAAAGCACTCCTCACAAACACAGGCACAAACACACAAGATTGACATTGATTATGTCTCCATTTACCGTGTAGGTGGATATTCCTGATGCAAGAGAAGAGGGCAATAGGCTGAAGGCTAGTGGCTGGGGCAGGGGAGAAGGGAGGCTGTTGTTGCCCATTTAAATTGCAGTTGCATTATTCTCCCGCTTGCAGAGAGAACAGAATTAAAATTACTGACCATAATTAAGGACATATTAGCTTTTAAATCCTTACACACCCACTGAATTTTGACAAATAAGTTAATTATGGGCCAATGGATGGGGGAAATACCAGAAACTAAGAATAAAAAGGAGAGCATTTGCAGTCTGATGGTATTGCTTCATTTCATTCTTCACTTAATACAGCTGTTCACACCTCAAGAGAAAATCTGTATATCTTAGTGATAAGAAGAGACACTGCAGTATTTGCCACACATTTAGAATTACTCTTGTGTTTCGTAGCCTGGCTTTTAGGGACCTGCAACAGCAAACTGCTTCACTCTCTCCTCTCTGTAAATTTCTCCACTCTCTTGAGACCTTGCCTGGAGTAATACATCCAGTTCTGGGGCCCCCAGCACAAAACAGACATGGACCTGTTAAAGTGGGTCCAAAGGAGGGGTACAAAGAATCAGAGGGATGCAGCACCTCCTGTATGAGGAGAGAGACAAAGTTGGGGGTGTTCAGCCTGGAGAAGAATCAGCTCTAGGCAGAGCTTATTGTAGCCTCTCAATGTATAAAGGGGGTTTATAAGAAGGATGGAGAGAATTTTTACCTGTACCTTTTAACTGTAACAACAGGACAGGGGGTCATGGTTTTAAACAGAGAAGGTAAGTTTAGTCTGCACGTAAAGAAGTTGCTTATGATGAGGGTCGTGAGTCACTGGAACAGGTTGCCCAGAGAAGTTGTGGATGCCCCATCACTGGAAGCGTTCAAAGTCAGCTCAGACAAGGCTTTTCGCAACCTTATCTAGTGAAAGATGTCCCTGCCCATGGCAGAAGGGTGGACTAGAAACTATTTAAAGGTGCCTTCCAGCCCAAACAGTTCTACAATTCTAATAAGCCTCCCGATTTAAAAAGTGAAGCTTTAATTGCCTTTGTGGAGTCAGTAGATAAATGCATACAATTTAACTTGCTTGTATCCTGGGTGTTTTGGTGACTGTCACCAGAAAACTGTCTGTTATCTATCAGTACTTCATTTGATCATACCATTCCCATGATACATAGAAGACTTCACAGAAACTGGCCCAGAACAGAAATTGGGATCATGCAGTTTAACTGCTTGATTCTAATTGCCATCCTAATTACTTTGGTTGTGTTCCTTCATACAGAGTAATCAGAAGGTGCTTAAGACACAAGGCTTACTTTCAAAAGAAAACTTGGAGTAACTTAACTACAGGCCATCCAGAGTCTGAAGCCCTCCAAAGAACTTGCTTGACCACCAAATATTTGGTCCCAACTGCTAATTTCCTTTCCTATAATGAAACTGTACAGACAGTAACCAAAACTGGAGGTGAACATAGGCATGTTAATCACATGTTGTCCCACAGTTCAACTTGAACAGCAATGTTCAGCAACTGAGCTCCCAAACCCTTCATCATGAAACAAAGACTTAGGGAATACAGGAGGAGGCAAGTTACTATTAGAAACCCACATTCAAGATTTGGCTTATCATAGACACCACTAGGTTATTTTAATCTAACAACTTCGACAAGTGCTACCTAATCCCACCAGCTAGAAGAACCACACAAAAATCTTCAGTAACAGATTCCACCTGCCCTTCCACCTCCCACTGCTATTACTTCTCACATTGCCTTCAGTGGAAAGTTTAAGTTAAAAGACTTATTATATTTTAATTAAACATAATAATTATGAAACATAGTAGGCTACACATTTATGAGACAAGTGCTAGTAACATGTAGTTTTATAGCACTATAATAAGGAGCCAGTAAATTACAGGAACTTTCAGCCAAGTCAAATGATCTGACTGTGCCTGATTAGTCAAGGACCTATGTTAAGAACAAAAGAAGAATGGTATCTGAATATCAGACTTAAATTAGCAAGTTGCTGCTTTCTCTCACATAGCAACAAAACATGACAGCATTACAAGGCTAATACCAGGCTGTGCATTATTAGATCACAAGAATCATTCCAGTCAGGCCCCTAGTGCATGGGATTATTCTGCATTTTAGAAGACACATAGGAAGATACATGGCTGGAAGGCCAGAGTAACTCTCAAGTCACTGTAATCATTTAGAGCAGAACAGAGAGCTCACAATAATCTCCAGGTTTTATTTTTTTTACCCACCAGAAACCCTTTTCAAATGCAACTGTTTCAATTTGCTCACTAAATAAATTCTGATAGTAGACCACAGTACAGCTTTTTAATACACTATATAAATTATACTGGCTACCCTGCGCAGAGAAGATTTAAAAACCCAGCTTTTTACGAGCCAGTATTCTGTCAAATAGATTTATTGCCACATACCACATTTGACATTTTGTAAAAGCAAAAAAGTTACTGATTTCAGCCACCTAAAGGAATAGCTACAAATGATGCCTTTAAGATCTCAATCTAATATGAGAGCTCCTGATATAATTTAGTTTTCCACGATTTATAATAAACTTAATTAGACACACGTTTTACTGCCACAAAGATGTGGGGGGGGAAAAGCAGTAATTTAGCTGTCAGATTAAGAAAGATTCAGCATTGTCTGAAAGTAAAGGTATCCAAGAGGAAAGGAAGTTTGACATCAGCATCTACATTTCCAGTGCGGGACTGTTGTGTATAGGCTACACCAAGGAAATCTGCTACAATGACTCATTCAAATTAGAGCAATCTGAACACTGCTCCGTTTCCTACTCATTAGTCAAGCTCAGATTAACAAGAATTTAGTATTTGAAGAGTTTCCACATTGCTATCAGACATCTGGCACAAAGAATAAAAATATCTTTTGTGAAATTTCAAGCACTGTTCAGTCAACTAAACCAAGTAAATTATTTACAGCTCACTTGTTCACTGTAAGCCCGTAGTAACTTCTGTATTGAGTCAAATTGAGCAACTCCAACAGCAACCATCAAGTTTCAAACTAAACGCTATCAGTAGAACATGTGTACATAGAATATACAGAATGATGTCTGGTATGCCCACCTTTCATTCCAAGCAAATAGTTACCTAGTAGTAATGTCAGTAAAGCTATATCCAAAACAGCTACATTTATATACTTAAACACCATGAAGGTGCTCAGTGTCATTCTAAGTTAATTTTTACATTTGACTTTCACTTGATCCTATGACAATTGCCTTTTTCTGTACCTTTTTAAGGTCTTCTCTTACTAGCAAAGATGGAGGGTCTAATGGAGGTCCAAACCACACACAGTATTAAAGACTAGGGCATAAAATGCACAGGTAACTAAATAGAAAATGTCTTTACCCCTTTCCTTTTGATTCTAATATTCCACTTATTTTCTTATTGACACTGTGTCAACATATACTCACAGTAACACACAAGACTTTTTCTGAGTAGGAGGCATCCATTTCCTCATTTTAATTTCAGCCGCTTCCTTTGGCCCATCTCCTTTTCCTTCTCCCTAACACCCCATTTGGTTGACCTTGAACCCTACCCATCACATTCGATCTACCATGGTAAGACAATCAGTACTAGCAGTTGCCTCAGAGAATGCCAGTAACTTTCTGAGAATCAAATTCCTTTACAAAACTTCTCCCCATTTTATACGCCCATGTCTACCAATTCTATTCTTTAGTTTCTGCTAAGTCTCACATGACAGACCAACCTCAGTTTTGTAGTTCTCTTGATCTTCCCATCTGGAATACTTTTAGAAAGCTTGGTTTATCTACAGCCTCCTGCTTTTCTGAAATAAAAACTGCTTATTCATTAAGTTACATATAACATGGATTTTATATCTTCATATGATATTTCCATCTCATTCTGTCCACTTCCTAATACCAGCGAACCAATACAACTGTTCCAGGTTTTTCTGTCCTAAATAAGTTATATCAAAATAGGTTAGTTTTATTTCAAGAACTCATAAAACCACACAAAAATCCACTCACATAAAATAGCGTAACAGCAACTGGCACAAGGTGCAGTACATGCTTGTTTTCCAGCGTGGTATGACAATTACAAATTTCTCATAGCAATGGCCTGTTCATGACAGACATGTTAGTTTATTTCCCCACACTGGGAACTGGATGCATTTACTGCTCTAACTGGTTGCTAGGAGGGTAAGCAACAGCCTATGCTGAACAGAAGAAAATTACAGAAGTTCACTAAAACCCAGCAGTAGCAGCACGCACTAATCCTATTATCAACATCTTGACAAAAATCAAATGAACAAGTGTACAATTATTTTAATTGTTTCCTTTTTCACATAAAGAATGTCAAAAGCTATTAGACCAAATCTGTTTACAAAACATTTACTGAAGTCTTAAGATTCTGCATTCACGTAAAACATCAGAGGATACAGCGATCACAGTCTTACCCTTTATAGGAAGCCTGATATGGCCTTTCAACCAGAATAACTCTCCGCTTATTAAAATAACTCTGTGGGACAGCAATTAGTTCATTTCAAACATTTCGTCTCAGATGGGATTTTAGAAGGCCATGCTATTTACCTGGTTATCATGGGGGCATTCAAACTGCTTCCCCACACTGCTCCTCATGGACTCACCCAAGCCTCTGACAGGTCCTTCTGTAAGAGCTACACTGTTCACCCCAGTCCACCCAGCAGCAGCATTACCACATATATCTGACACAATGGTTACAGTGCTTTCTTGCTTTATTTCTAGAACCTAGGTATAAGCAACACTGTGCGGGACAAATATAGAAAAGCTAATAAGTTTTGTAGCTCACCTGGAAGGACAGAGGGCTTGAAAGTGCATCTGACACAGCAGGATGATGTATTAACAATTGAAGTGCCTCTAGTCTGAAAGACTAAGTTCATTCTACCCACGTCACAAGGAGTCTGTCCTTTTTAACAGAGTACTGCATGGTGTGAACATGCAAATTGGGAAGTGTCCAAGTACCCTTCACAATGTGTTCACTTTATGTGACGGCAATAAATTTTGAACTTCAAGTATGTGCTTAGGGTGTGGATGAAGTAATTAACGAAAAAACCATTAAAATCATAACAGATGACAACAACAGAAAAACTTTCACTTTTAGTTAAATATTTCACATGAAGAAAAGGAAGCTGTAGAACAAAAGGACTCAACATATTGCCACTTAACTACTTGCCATCCAAATTCAACTTGCTACATCTCATACTACTCAACTAATTTGGGACCTGTGGAATTGTGTACAAGATACACTCTATAGAAAGCAGACCTACTGAAAGGATCACCACCAGGTACCACCGTCATATAAGTTAGTGCTAGTTATTACTTATGAGGTAAGGTGACTACACAGTATGTTTACGTTATGTCTATTTTTATTTACTAAAGTTATTCTTAAGATCTTGATGCAGTTTTGAGTTAAGATGTCAGAGGAAGAGTAGAATATTTTCAAATACTGAAAGCACAAGAAAACAGGACTTATTTTTTCTTTTGTGATATTAAGAACTGCTACTAGATCTGTTTCACATGATACACGGACAAGAAGAAGCATTCTCACAAACTGTGAGTGATTATCAATGCCACTGAAGCCAAGTACAAAAATAATGCATCAGGAAATGTCTACTTTGTTCAAGCTTCCCACCCATCTCTAACTGTGCAGTGAACCTGTTGAAGAATTCAATCTTCTTCAGGCACCTTCTTCCACTATACCTGGTGAATGTGTCAGTCCCTGAGGACCTCCCATCTCCACACAAAGTTCATCCACAAGCTCTGACAGTGCCTTCAAAAAACTCACCAATGTTTCAGCTTTGATAATTTTTATTGTTATTGACTAAAAATACCTATTGTGTACTGTGCACTGCAACTGCTAATACATAATTGATTCACTGGGATAGCATCACAGACAACTCAAGCTGCTTCAGCCCTCAATGGTCTGTTCTCCCACCTGCTACCAAATCCATTAACCAAACATGTTGACAACCTCAGATACTATGCTGAGTGTCAGCACCAAATGGAAGGTAAAGGTCTAATATTCCTACAGAAGCCCTCGTGCCTAATGGACTCAACCCTAAAAAATCTACATTTCTGATGTATAATTATCCTTATCTCTTAGCATTATCATAGAATCATAGAATGGTAGGGGTTGGAAGGGACCTCTAGAGATCATCCAGTCCAACCCCCCTGCTAAAGCAGGTTAGCCTAGAACAGGTTGCACAGGAATGCATCCAGGCGGGTTTTGAATATCTCCAGAGAAGGAGACTCCACAACCTCTCTGGGCAGCCTGTTCCAGTGCTCTGTCACCCTCACAGTAAAGAAGTTCCTCCTCATGTTCAGGTGGAACTGCCTGTGCTCCAGTTTGTGCCCATTGCCCCTTGTCCTGTCGCTGGGCACCACTGAGAAGAGTCTGACCCCATCCTCTTGACATCCACCCTTTAGATATTTGTGAGCATTGATCAGATCTCCTCTCAGCCTTCTCTTTTCCAGGCTGAACAGACCCAGCTCTCTCAGCCTTTCCTCATAAGAGAGATGCTCCACTCCCCTAATCAACTT
>VZSC01018226.1:1211523-1254072 GCA_013398225.1 Steatornis caripensis | reverse complement strand
TGGGCTCCCCAGTACAAGAGAGACAGGGAACTACTGGAGAGAGTCCAGCGGAGGGCCACGAAGTTGATTAGGGGAGTGGAGCATCTCTCGTATGAGGAAAGGCTGAGAGAGCTGGGTCTGTTCAGCCTGGAAAAGAGAAGGCTGAGAGGGGGTCTCATCAATGCTTATCAATATCTAAAGGGTGGGTGTCCAGAGGATGGGGTCAGGCTCTTTTCGGTGGTGCCCAGCGACAGGAGAGGAGGCAATGGGCACAAACAGGAACACAGGCAGTTCCACCTGAACATGACGAAGAACTTCTTTACTGCGAGTGTGACCGAGCACTGGCACAGGCGGCCCAGAGAGGCTGTGGAGTCTCCTTCTCTGGAGATATTCAAAACCCACCTAGACACATTCCTGTGCATCCTGCTCTAGGGGCACCTGCTTTAGCAGGGTGGGGTGGACTAGATGATCTCCAGAGGGCCCTTACACTCCCCACCATTCTGTGATTCTCATCACTGCTACATCCCCAAGCCATTATTTTAAAACTGCTCCTCATGTGGATAAAGCCAAGGCATTTGGGTGCACCTGACACTTTCCCAGGTCTGTGAAGGGGTGCCAACAACCTCCAGCAACTTCCGTGTTGAGACTTTCACATTTGTCCCACAAACCCTGGAGCTATTTTTCCAGCTATAGGGATTGGATGCCCCATCTTGTTCTCTGCCACTCCCCCCTGCCAGCTGCCAGAGGAGCAAGGGCATCCCACAGCCTGTAAGACCCATCAAAGGGGAGCAGCAGGGTCAAGCTGGGCTTGTGCTCAACACCCACTCTCCACGTGGGGGGAACAGAAAAGGGGCAGAGCAGGGCTGGCTACCTCTGCCATCAGCGAGTCTGGCTGCAGCCCCACATCCAGCACGCGTGTGGCTGACCCAGGCAGAATAAGGCACAGCAGCCCCCAAAACAGGCACGCTACCCCTGTTCTCTGAACTGTGGTCCTTGTAGCCAAAACTTCCAGTGCCCTCAAAATGGGGGAGATGGGGATGCTTCAGGGGAAGATAGCAAATAAACCAAAAGTATCAGCAAGAAACAAGGCTTTACAGACTCTCTCTCACATGTTGTGGTAGGCTAGCCTTGCACCTGTGGTCTTTAGTGACCTTTCATTTTATTCACAGTCTTGCAGATGATAATTAAAGCATTTACCAGGAGCTTTATCAGAATGCTACACGTGTAGACACTGATGGCTTCACACATACAAAGTGCACCAATACCAACAGAAGCTCACGAAGTGTTTTTGTATCAGCAACTGCATTGCACGGCAGATTGCTGCTCTCCTGCAATTTAACCGCTTTCCATTATATTAAGTGCACAATATGGTAAAACTTCACCTCCCAGTTCCAACTGAAAATAAATGCCTTTCACACCTCATCTGTGAACTGCTTTTTGCTTGGTCCCACACTTGTCCCTCTCTCATTCCTTCTGCCTCTTTAAAATGCATGCAGCTCTCCATGGCTGTGGATGTAAGGTGACAAAACAGGGACTGAATTTTATGCACAATTTCTGAAAGCTTCCAGGTCACAAGCTATGAATATTTTTTAAGCAGTTAGTCTACCCACAGTGATATGAGCTATCAGATGCCAACAGTAGGACGGTTTACTACAACTAACTCTGTATGATAGCAGCTGTAAGTGGCAATGTGAGAAGATTTTTTAAAAGCAAGGAAGTTTGAAGTGTCTCTTGGTAATTCCTTTTGATAGCCACTGTCTGTAGCGTGCTGTTTTTTTAATGTATGGGTTTCAGAATCTCACTAATTGAATCAAAGTAAGAAATTGGTTCAGTTCAAAGGATATATATTGTTAGATAGGTGCAGTCTACCTAGTTCTTTGTATGCGATAATTAAACAGATTTTAATAAGGATTAGTTTGAAAAGTATTGTTGATTTTTGTCTTCCTGCAATGAAATTACTAGTTTTCTTCCCTGAACATTTCTTGAGATTTTAATTTTATCTAGTCATTTGCTGCTCAACCGTGTTGCCAAGCAGAGAAGATTATCCAAGTATCCTAAAATCCTTAATGTCTCAGCAAAAGTAAGCTGATAAAATGTCTTTAACCAGAATTCTTCGAAAGCAAAACAGCTAACTGAACTAAGTTAAGTTGAAATACAAAATTAGTCATTTCTTCAGTGTATTTTGGACACACCATGGAAGGGCAGATGGCTCAAACATGTTTTAATACTCCATAGTCTAAAACTTTCATCTAAAATCACAAATTGTTAGTTTAATAAGTAACTCATCCTTATGAATTTATACATGCATATTGTTTGACATGTGTTGATCTGCTGTAGGTTAGTAAACTGATATAACTGAGCTTAGCATTTTCCTTTCCTTGCATTAGAAATTAGTACGTTAGAATAAGCTTTCTTTTTTGTTTTTTTTTTTAAGCCAGTGATCAAATGCCACAATGGTAGTATTTCCACATGTCCGTGTGTGGGACAGCATGATCAAGCTGATTGCCACTATCTGTGCTGAACTTTCTCTAAAAACAGTAAAGTAACCTGCCCATATAGCAGAGTTGAATAGGCCTGAGATGTAGAGAGCTGTGTGACATCTATGTCAATTAAAATGTGCAGCAGAGATGTAATATTACTGACAAAATCACAATTTGTATTGTTTTGCTTGGACAAGAGCAGAGTAAACTACTTCACCCAGTGGAAACACAATTTATTAGTTGCAAATTAGGGAGGCTGTATGTACCTTTCCAAGCACAGCAGATCAATCAGACCTACTAGTAGCACTCCATTAGAGAAGTCCAAGACCACTGAACTTAGTCCCTTTCACTTATGCTAGTCTGTCAACACTTCAGCCAAGTTCAGTCAATACCTCACTGTCAGTCATTAAACATTTGTCTGTTATGGAAATTTATGACATCCGGGTTTATAGAAGATCTTATGTTAGGAAATATTCAGTTACCCTTTGATTGCAGTATGTTTATTGTAATCGTAGCATTTGTGCAGTTGGCATAGTGTTTGCAGTTGATGTTCATGAGACTACAGTTTTCCAAAAGAGGGTTAAAGGCTTAAGAAGTTTTAAAGTTAACATCTAAATGAGGTGAAATCATGTGTGTGTTGAATAAGTAGACTTTACTAGCTGTAAGAAAGGCAACAGCTGCAGTTTTTCAGGACTGCCCCCTTAACTTTTCTTCCTTTAAGGCATTTTATATATTAGTTTTGATTTATATGTCTGCAAGGTAGTGGTTGAAGGATTTTGCAGCATACCATAAAAAATAAGAATGAGATCAATGCACGTCTTAAACTCAGTAAGATGAGATATTACGAATGGAAATTACTTGCTACTTACAGAATTGTTAAAGATCAGCTTGCAGGTACCTTCTTACTGACAAACAACTTTGAAATGTCATCAGCAGCTTAAGTTTGTTTTCCTCCTTCCAAAGTCATTGCCTTTTTCTGAGAAAAGGAAAAGCCACAGGAATCCAAAGCAAGATAATTTCCTTTTCTGTCCTAGCCTGTCTTTTTTTTTCTTTCTTTTTTCTTATTATCTCAAAAGACTGGAAATTTGCTTATTTTTAACAATTGCATTGCTGTGGAGTACCTACATTTTCCTGTCTATGCAGTGGACTTGCATGCGCAAAAGCCATCTCACTAAAACTGTGTATCAATGTTCTTGAGCAGTCCTGAGACAAAGGACCATCAATACTTTCCCAGCTACAACTGAGAGTCATCGTCCTTAACGAAGTAACTGGACATCCTGCTTTCCCAAAGCTGACCGGAGACATGAGAGCGAGGACTTGGCAACAAGACCTGAACTGGCTTGGGGAGTGGACTGAGACTCCCACATTGGGATACCCTTTATTTCACTGGGACTGTGGCAACTTGCTCTCTCCTTATGATTGGCAGTAATCTTGAAAATGAGCCACTTTTCCCCATTGGTTCTTTTCCAGCTGGATTAGTTCACTGGTGCTAGTGCAGCCAGTTTGGGCTGCTTCAGCCAACGCAGCCTCGGGTAGAAGACAACATGTCACAGACACCTTCACCTTCTACTCATACTCAAGTTAAACTGGCCAAACTATGGATGAATATAAACTAGGAAATGCTCTTGAGTAACTAGCATCCTCACAGGTGACCCCAGCGTGGAGGACTGGAGGGCTGACGAGGAGTGGTTGTTTGCAGACATTGCTGTTAGAGACAACGCTCTTTTGCAGCAGCAAGGGGGAAGCCTGTGCTACTGTTGCGTACGTTGGAGGAGCTGTAACGTCTGCCCACTTCTCCTAAATCCATCTTCATCTAGGAGTTTGCCAGCTTTGGATAAGTCTTTGCACATGTGAAAAATGAGCCAACTTTGTTATTTCCATCACAAACCAGCTGTAACTGAATCAGAGCTCAAAAGCTACAAAAAAGAGTAACTGAAGAACAAGTGCTTTTGTAGGTTGTCTGAAGTGGTGCTCTACAGTTACTCCGGTCTTCAAAGTAACTAAGCTTTGATTTGAATTTCTCTACATCTAGAGGAGCTTTCTATAATACTAACAACTGAGATCTTAAAAAATTACTTAAAGCTGCTTTTCACTTCCTCATTTCAATGCAGTCTACTGTAAAAAGCATTAAGAATGACCATTGCTTCCCATCAAAACATTTGTATTTTTCACTGTCAGATTTTTTGGTCTGTTCCCATTCTTACAGAGCGAGGTGGTAGTAAAACCCCTTTCAATAATCATGCAGGGAGAATAAATTTCTGGACTGCCACTAACATACTTTCTTCAGAGTGACAGAATATATGTAGTCCAGGTAGTACTAAGTAAACACATATGACAGTACTGCCAATTCGCTTTTTTCCCCGAAAAAAAAAAGTAAAGCTCTGAATTTGTTAGCTATGACTACTGCCAGCTGCAAGTACGGTACTGTGCAAGGAAATACTAATTGCATAACTTTAATGAATGATATTTGATAGAGGCAGCATTGTGCAGAAAATGATTACAGACTTTGGTAGTCTCAGTGTACAGCACAGGAAGGCAGTAAGTCAGAAGCTGATACCAAGGGTAATCTTTCCTAGTTGAATCTTGAAATACCTGTTCTTTGCAAAAAATTGTTGTGGTCCAGTACCTCTGAAATGAAAAATGATCTTGATTTAATGTTGCATTAACCGTGAGAAACATTATTTTAAAATGTAAAAAGGCTTTTACTACTTTGGGTTCCAATTTTGGTAAATACTATCCGTTTGCCTGTCGAGAGCCGAGCTACTAACTTTCATGATAACCTGAATATCTCCGTGAATCTGGAACATTTCTTTAAGGGCAGCTTCATACCTAGGCAAGCTTAAAAGTGCGGGTGCCTGAATATCTTTAACTTCTGCTGTAAAAATAGTAAAGGTTACCTAAACAGGGCTAGTAGTACCAAATATTTCCCCCCAAAAGCTCTGTTCCAGCTGACATTAGGACTGACAGGAATCCTGTTTTAATTCCTAATCTCTCTTCCAAGAGCCAGGGTAAAGCAGAGACAAAACCCACTGAACAGCCAGGTAGTATATTCGCCAGCTAGGGAACGGGCACAACACATATGTAATGCGTGTTTCCCTTACTGAGAGAAAAGCAAGAACAAAGTTCCTACCTAGGGCTTGGTGGTGCTGTACAGGCTTTAATTAATACATCTGATTGAGCATTTTGTTGTCCACAATGAAGTAAATTTCTCATCTGCTTTCCCCTAGCAGCTCAGACTCTCCTTTCTCAGGTTTCAAATTCAAGGTGTTTGCTTCCCTTGTCAAAGCCGAATTATATCAGCTCAGTTGTTTTTTACAATCGGTGAGGAGCAATCAGAAAGCCTAGCAAGTATGAGTAAGAGAATACAAGGCAAGCTGTGGGGCCTGATAAATTTTGGAAGAAAACAATTTTGAAATGAACCTGCTTGGGGTTAACACCGTCAGTGTGCACCTTCTTTTCCCAATCCCAGCTGTATATTCATTTAAATAGGGCATCTACTGAAATAGCTCAAGCCTGAAGTTGTCATTGAAACCACGAGGGACTGAGGGAAGCTGGATACTCGCACATATTTTGGAACAATATGTGACAAGATGGTTGCAATTTGTTCAGCCCTTCAGATGCAACTTTTACTGACAAAGTAGAGAATAAATGCAGAAAAACAGATTACCACTTCTCATTTCCCAGCCTTGAACGGCAAGCAGCTGAGCTGATCTGTTGCGAACATACACTATATTACTCTATTATCCTTTCCAAGTGATAACAACGCTTTCCAACAGCTGTTATTTAACATACTCAAAACAAACACAAAACTGCAGAAAAGATACAAAATAACAGACTTCCATGATGCACTAATTTGCTTACATAAATGGAAGGTTTTTTTGTCTCTCCACCAGCTCCACGGTAAGAGAGGGTCTGGTCTGAACCAAGGGAAATCTTCTTCAGTGTAAATAATGCAAGCACTGTGAAGCACATGTCTACTTTGCAGAGATTAAGGCAATGGTGAAGAAATCATCATAATTAAAGTGCTCAAGAAAGTTACTTGATTTTTCACTTCAAACTGGATACTTAGAGGAAATATTCCAAAGACCAGCTGTAATAAAACTAGTAAGTGTCAGAACAATGTGAGCATAGTGGCATCTTGCTCTTCACTTTCACCAGAAATCCCCAGTTCTCTTTTCCATGATTAGTCTATTTAAATAAATCTTCAATACAGCAATACATAAATCTTTATTTCTAATATATAGATAATCTCAGAAGCATCTCTTAAGTAAATATTGAGTCCATTTCCCAATAAACAAGTGGGGGAAAGGCTATGCAGAATGTCAACATGACCAATCGCTTGTAAGAGTATTTTCTTAGTTTAAAAAGAATGGTTGCTTAAGTAAGTGAAGAAAGGAGATCCAGCTATTTTATCTAATATTTATGAAAAATCTCATTTATTATTGTTTTTCCTAAAATAAATCATGTTCATTTTTCACCACAGCTTAAATTTAGGGACTCCAAATTATGTTTTTATGCAACATTTCAGAACTTGCATAAATTAGGAATTATCAAAATCATTTTATGGCTAAGAATGTATCAACCATGCAACACTTAGTGTATTCTAATGGCTGACAAAAAAAAAAAAAACAAACCAAAAACCAAACAGACAAGGACTTCATTGAGCAACCAATCAAAACATTTGTTTGAAGGTACTTATGGAGGTTATACCAGTTGTCCATTGTGTATCAGTAATTGTCAGTTTCACAAAATTAACATAACGTTATCGCCTTTTGTTGACTTTTCCAAAAGTAGACTTGCTTCTCTTGTTCGTTATCTGTTGTTTGAATAGTTACTTTATTATTTTTATGCTTGTATGCTTGCAAGCATTCTTACCAGCTACAAAGGCAGTTAATATCTTAAAGTACACTAGGAACGTGCACATCAGAGAAAAAGGTAGAGTCACGTAAATGGAGGCATTTCAACTAACACAAATAGTGGCCTGTGTTACTGAATCCCCATCTCTTTCCTGAAGGCTGCTAGCACCCTTCCAATTTTTACTGCATTGCCTCCAAAGTACCGCTGGTTGAATCTAATTTTCCTTTTCATTTTCATTCCTCAGTCCCACTGTAGCCCATCAAATAGAAAAATGAGTTCCTATGTGTCTTTTCTCTCAGACTTGACAGCTCAATATGTGGGGTTAGCCTTAAGCTAATGTTGTAATCACAAGGGGGTTCCTCCTGCCACCGCCACCCTGCACAGCTCCATGCCCATTTAGCACATCTCACTTGCACTCTAGTTAATGTATTCTTTCCCTTCCGTGTCCCGTGTTTGGCAATGCCAGAAGAAATTTTTATTCTTGTAACAGCCCGGCCTTTTGCAACACAACATGCTCACAACAGAAATCACTTACAGCTCAGCACAGTCTGGGCAGCGAGAGGATCTGGAGTGTAAGCACAAAAGGTACAGATGAAGCCACAACAGTCGCTTTCTCTTCTCTCTTAGTTGAAACTTATCTTTTGCTTCATTGGGTTTGTAGGCAGACATTCAATCAGAAAACCTGTCTTTCTGAAATTACTCTTTTAAAAACTCTTTTTAACTTCCTCTCAACTCCAATCAATTTAAATCTATGGCCACCTTTTCCCTCCATTTCGGTTAGATTAACCAGGTCCCATCACTATTTCAAGGTACAGTGGTTCCTCAGGTCTCAATTCCATATTGTGATTTCTTAAACGTGCAAACTTGTTTCTACCCTTTGGCAAGGCTACATGGAGAGTAAAGATATTTTCACTGAGGTAGCACAAAAGTAATTACAAAATTCCAAGTGTCTATTTAAGTTCTGCCTCCAAGTCAGCATTGAAGAGATGATGAGGTTTATTCCATTATTATTATAGAAATTATATATCCATAGTTCAGCTATTAAACCAATTATAATTTTAAGTGATGGTGGTTAAGCACAGGAAGTGGTAGCCCTCACTTCCAACAAACTGGTTGTATGGCAAGAAAACTGTGTCCACTGTCTTATTCTATCTACCACGAGCCTGTACAAACATATGTACTTTAAGCAGTATGCAAGAAATGTGTCTAATTCAACATCTTTAGAGACTGGTTTGTGCCACAGACTAAACCCTGGACATGTCTTGGCAATGCTATTGGAAAGAGTGAGGCTATTGCTTAGGTATCTAATTCAGCGTTCCTTCCATATAGCTTTGAACTGTAATATTTGGTATCACAAAGTTGAAAGTCTATAGTTCTGCATAGACTAGTGTTTTGATCGACCAGGGGTCATCCTGTCAGTCAATGCTGTCTACTGTTCGAGCTGCAATTCCTCTTCAGAAACCTGTGAGCCAATGTGCACGTCTCCAGCTTTGCACTCCCAGCTGCTGGAAGTTACTAAATACCAACTGAATCTGTCAGAAGTCTCAAAAAGCCCTTCCAAGGACGAGTTGCGTTTCCTATGAAAAATCCTATCTGTCTTATGTCTACAGTGGCTTGATATAACTTTAGTTCCCACCTGCGTTTTCATCATCAATATTCAAGAGCCATCTAGCGAACACATAATATCTCTCAGTTTTTCTACTATTAAAGATGACAATATATTCAGCTAGTTGAGGTAAGGAAGGTTCTGTCATATGCAGATAAGTGCACATAGGGCATTTTCGTATGGCAAGAGGAAAGTGTAACATCTAGCATTTAAATTTGTGCTTTAAGTATGATTTCAGGCTGTGTCATGTACAAGACAGAATCACAAAGAGAGTGACCAAGTGCTGTCCACATGGTTTTGAAATGGAAATATAATCACAATTGAAAGTGCCAAACAGTATTTGCCTACAGCCACAGATACCTCAGCTGCAGATAAGTAGGTCTTGCCAAGGTCCTTGAAAATAGGCCATGTTGGCTCTAACATTCCGAAAGGGAAATCCAGATTAATATAAAGTTCTTTATCACTCTGTCTCTGTTCACAGTCAGTATAAATTCACAGTTTTTCAGCTTTTGTATTTATAGCACACAGGACTAACCACAAGAAGCAACTTCCAGTTCTGCAAAGGTGTCTGAACTGTGATGCCTCTGTTATCTGAGCAAGAGTTCCTAACTTTGATAGTCTTTGAGTCCTAAAATAGCTTCAATATGCTGCTCAATTGATTAAAATAAAAAAGTTAGCAGTCTGACATGATACAGGAATAAAAACGATGGAGAACTGAGCATTTGGCCTAGAAATTCAGTTTGAATACTATTTTAACGCTCTTCGTTGTATTCACAGTTGCTATCCTTTTTCACCAGAGGTTATTAGGGACTCCGGGTACTAAAACACAAGCAGTTACCAGAATAGCATGGCAGGATGCCTCTCAAAACCAGCAACACATATATTTAAAATGCCCAGCTAAGGTGAGACACTGTGAGATGGTCAAGGGCTGCATTTTGTCCAGTACCCAATTCTCCTGTGAATTTCAAGTGCACCAGTCGGAGGTACTGGATCCTTTCCATCACATACCACAAAGCACATTTTTCACTAGCTCTGTGACAGAAGTGGTTCACGCATGGTTCTGAGTTGAGGCATGTTTGAGGTGACCGCACAGCTCATTCTGAAATGAACTAGCACCTTTTTACTAGTTAGCGGTCTGCTTTTGCTGCAGTACAATTAATATAAACGCCGTCTCTTAGTGGATGTGTAACAGTGTGCCCATTGCCTTTCCCATTTTTTTGGGTACCAGATTTCTGACAACCAACGTGAGTATAGATAACAGGACATAACACCATCTGTTCAGAACTGAGATTTTATCTGCAAAATCAGTTTATGTTGTGCAGCTGATTCTTGTCATCTGTTATCTCAAAACCTTTAATATTTCATTTCAGCTTTAGCTATGGACAAGTTCATGAAGTGCAGGTTTGTGACTTAGAAAGAAGCAGAACAACAGTTAATGACTGGCTGCCGTTCCCCCACAAAAGATGTTCAGAAGATCATGATTTTCACTCTTTGTTAGAAATTACTTGTCAAATATTCAACTACTAGCATACACTCCCTAAGTGTTATTACATAGGTTAAATAATTTAACAGTGTATGGTGCATATTTATATTGCTCTTCTCCCTTTCCTTCTGATTTTTAAACATCTTGTGTCTGTAGGGACTGTAAACTCAGAACTGTCACTCAGTTTTTGTTTTGAAGCCTTTGGGAGGGGTAAGAAAGAACAGCAACCAATTCGATTACTTAGCTAGGCCAGTACAATACTTTTCTCTACCCATCCATAGAGTATCTCACCAGGCAAGTATCTGCCTCAGAAAGAGTAAGACTAGGAAAAATAAAGATCTTGTATAGCTGGATTAAGTTGTTAAGTTTGGATAATCATGCTTAAAACAAAGTGCTTCCCATAAATAGACCGACACCTTCAGCAAAACTTGGAGAAAAAGATCCGTATTTCCATGAAAAACAGGGATTATTAATCCCAAATTCATGTTACATGCACGTCCAGAGAGGTGAACACTTGCTATTTAGACCTTTGCCTATGATTCATGGTGCTTTTATTCTGACAGCATCAATCTATCTTAGCTGGGTGGCAGAACCGCTGCTGCTCTGCAGGCTGAGTTTCGGGGAACTGATAAAAGAAAGCAAGATGTACCCCCCAACAATGAGGATTTTTTCCTTGTTAGCTAGGTTCCCGCTACAGTCATTGGACGGTCCAGCAGGCTGTATGCTACGAGTGTGCCTCTCGCCTTTCCTTGGGTCCAGGAGGGCACCATTGCCACAATTAGTTTCACTGTCATCATGCCTAGCTGGCACTGTCAAGGCATTTGGAGAATGAATTTCATGCGTTTCTGTTTTAGGCCGTATTGTCAAGACAGAACAGACAGATACCTACAGCTTCATCACTGCCAGCAGCAGACTGCTGGGCTGGCATTTACCGATCAAAAGAAACTGCCTGAAGAATTTCCTCTGTCCAAAGATAAAAGGAATACAATACTTTCATGGTAAATTTGCCTGAACGTGTTCAGTTACTACGTTTCAGCCATGAAATAAGAAGCTGTTTGCAGAGATCATATTCCCAAACAAAGTATACTGTGGGAAGAGACAGATGCTCGAAGGTAGTTAAGTAACGCGTCTATATCGTAGCTGTCACAACAATCCCAACCAGAGTACATTTCTGAGCTCTCTACACACTGAACTACCTTCTGCAGCTATTTATCAGTTATTGGTCAAGCAAGTGCAGCCTGTTTCCTAGAGTGTAAACATAAAAGGCATGCAAATGTAAGGTTTGTTGCCTGTGCAATATCTTGTTCAGTGGGTGAGAGAGGGATCCCCCCCCCCATTAAGTATTGAAGCTGCAGCTGCTGCAAGGATTAGGAAATCTCTAGCTGATAGTCAACTTCCAGAGGCAGTGCGAGTTTTTCTTTTACTGAATTCAAAAGGCTTTTGAAAGCCTAGGAGCTAGTAGGTCTCATATCAATGGCTTTTATAACAACATTTAACGAAAGAAAGTTTACTTTCATGTTGTGTATTTGCAAATTTCAGCACAACTGAGGACTATCTTTTGTTATTTTAGTACCAGGTCTCTGCTGGGCAGTCTCCTAACAGTCCTTCTGAAAATCCCATCAGTGAGAAACTCAAGAAGGCATTCAGCTCAGGAAAGATTTGGGTGAACGAGCACCTGTCACTCTGCTTCACTCTTGTGACTCAGGGCTTTGCTCCTCCAGTATATTCACATAAAATATACATGCCCTCAGGTTCATAGCCTTTGAACCTTAATGATGAGGCCAACTGCTTCAGTCACTTAAAACTCGCCAGAGAACGCAGAAACTCTACTACCCCCCGCCAGATAGAGACTCATTCAATTCATTTACACTTCCTTTCAGCACATTACATTTTCAGGTAAGCCAATCATACAGCAGTATGAGCTGAGCCAGTATCACAACATAATTTGTCTTTCCTCTTTTAGATCCCTTTAATTTTAAGACCTTTCGGTCCCCCAGTTAAATACCTCCAGAGCTTGTCAACGGTCGCAAGTACCCATCTTCCAGCTCTCGGTCTCATTAAGAGTTCTTGTGTGATTGTTTGCTCTAATACATCTACACCTGTCAAACAGAAAAATGTTAAACCAAGAATAAAACCAGAATGAGCAGCTCAGCTGTCAATGCGACTACTGCCTAATGTCATAGCAACCTAACTTACGCATTTTAAAGCTTTTGTGGAGATCTAAAGAGGAGCTCTTACACTTTGAGCAGAACAATGCTAGCTGCGGTTAGGTACATTTAAACACTTTCCTCGTATGTGATCCCTTGCAACAGCTGATCTTTTCTGCTTGCTTGAACTTCTTCATGAGATCCAGGAGCAGCCTGCATTTGCACAGCAAGATCGACGCAGAAAAGTTAGTTTGACAATCTGCCTTTCCAAATTCCCCTTTCAACCTTTCATAAGGTTGTTTTCAACCTTTCATAAGTTTTACTCATTTATCTTACCTTCCATCTTCCTGTGTTTAGTCAGGAGATGTATTAAACACGAGGACTAACAAACTACAGATGTAGTCCAGAAATCAAGCCTTCAGTTGCCCAACGGCAAACACTATGCCTCTTGAGATCCAGCTGAGCTCCGGTCTTCCTCATTCTATACAGACACGCTGCTTAATACTTCTCAACTACTTCAGTTGTGTTGGCAGTAGAATACTTAAAAATATTTTGCTGAGTTGCAGTTATTTTTATATATATGACATTTACTTTTGTATAGCTTGCTCATTGGCATTGGGAAAGCAAACGGGAAAAATAGTTTAACCCTTGTCATAATCAGAAAGCTCATCAGCACTAGTGCTTAAAACCTCCTAGTACAAGTTTATTCAGGAGGCTGCAGCTGACATACATTTATCTCCTTTACCTTCTCCTAACCCTTCAGAAACAGTGTTTTGCCTTGAAAAATATTACAGTACGATTAAAACAAATATTGAGAGTCTAATTTCTAAAACGTAGCTACTGAAGGCAGATGACCTGTTTGTTAAGGAAAAACAAAATGGTCCAACCAAAGATTAATCACATTTGGGTTAAACTAGATTCTTAGACCTGCAAGCGCTATAATTCCATAGCTGAAAAATCATATTTAGGTTTTGTAATTCAATACGGTTTCTCTTTCAATATTTCCATGACCTTTTCTCCAATCGGTAAAAATTCCCCAGATGCCTTGTGCTTGCCCTAGACTATCTTTTTCTATTATTTCTGTTCTATTGTTGACACAACGAATTTATTATAACTTAGATAATTACTCCACCCTCCACCTTCCCACATGATGCATTACCACCTTTGAGCTCACTCTTGCAGATTTGCAGGTGCAGATAGGACCGAAAGGAGTGGGCCCGGTGTTTCCCACATCACGCTTGCTGCACACGATCGGCACAAAAACTATGCGCATGCACCAAGGACAGAAGCTGTACATCTCCATAATCTACTGCTGAAAATGTTAGTGTCAGCAGGCCCTTCCACAGCAGACTCTGTTTAAGATCACACCAGGATCTAAACTGAGAATATTTTTGTGTTGTTTAGCATAGACTTGTTACCTAACTATGTTTTTTCAGTGCATTTTTTGCACAGCAATTTAGTGTAGACTACAATATTCTTTCATGTAGCAGAGGTTGAGAAACCCAGTGTATAAGCTTTTGCTTCACTCTTTGTGTGTATACTCCTCCAGGCCTTGTAAAGATTCGAGTACAGTGCTATGCAAAGTATCCCCTTAAAAAGATTTTTTCTGCTTACATCATATTGTTCTGCTGAATATTAAGTGGTTTTCAATCCATAGTACTCAAATTTTACTAAAAAAAATCCTAAAACGTAAGAGTAAGAATCCGTATGTCTCTAGCTGATTGTAACTATTATATCTTCTTTCTTTATTAATAACTCATCGTAAATGTGTCCTGACTCTCAGCATGGGTGATGGAGGATGAAGTAAGCAATGGAAACCACAGTGCTTCCATCCTGGCTTACAGAACTCCCAAAGAATGTTTTCAGGTTTTGTTGTACCAGACCTGCATTTTCTCAACTACATAAGCACAAAAATAGGTTTCCTCCAGTACTGGTTAACAGTAGTATTCATAAACAGGTTCTTTGCTCTGACTTGTGCTTTGCCAAAGAGGAAATTGTGTCATTTCTATCTCTCTTGCAAAATCGGTCTCTAATATTTAACCAGTAAGGACTATTTCCAACAAAGAATACCTTGGGTAAAGCTGCCTGCCCCTTTCGCTTTTTAGTATTTTGTAACTAGCAGTTTCCAAAAATGCAATTGTGGAAGCAAATCACTACTTTTCACCATTTTTCCAAACCACCATGAAACCTACAGAAGTGGTACCACAGTTCTCAACCACACTAGAGCTTTCTCTCTCAACATCCAGAGGCCTTTCTCCGGTGAGACAGAAATAATACACTTTTCCTTTTGAGTTTTTCCTATAGAACAAAGCAATTCTTTTTGCATCCCTCTTTGTGATCAAAATTAAACACATCCAAGTTTTAAGATTCAGAATTACTTCTTTTTTAATTAAGACATTACACACAGGAGAGAAGGCTTTCCTTGGATACATGCTTCTGTTTGTTGCTAGCCCAACAGGGTGCCTGAGATCTAATGAAGTGAAGGAGGTCCTAATTATATAGACCAGTGACAAAATATCACTCAATTCAGGGCAAAGTAGAGGGATTAAAAGGTTAGGATGACCTTTTCATCCCTTTCCTGCACCAGTATTAGATAACCTCCAAAAAGGAGAGTTGAAGTCTGTATTGCTTCCAAGAGGGATCAAACTGGAGGAAAAGCAGCAACCTTAAATGACCTTTTGTTGAGAAGGAGAAAGGTTATCAAACCAAAAGATGAGAGGTTAGTTACTTTCAAGTTTGAAACAAAACGTGTAATTGATTCAAATGATACTTAGCATCACATTGTCTCAATGGTTTACTTAAGACACTTTTGATCATTATTTAACCGCTCAAAGTATTAACTCAAGTATTTAACTTTGCATTTACAACATAAGGTGTCTATTTATTTGAAAAGTTTCTTGTGTGTAGCTAACATGTCTTTACAAATGTAATCTTTTTTTGCTACCTAGTGCCAACATTTCAAACATAAGTTAACACTAAAGTCCTGCCTGCCTTAAGCTTTGGTTGGGGGTAAGGTGCAATACAGGATCCAGCCCAATTCTGAGGGGAAGAGGCAGAGAATCTAAGTACAGCTTGGTAAAGAAATAAAAACCAGAAATGTTAAAGGAATTCTTTTTTACTCCTTTGACATACAGCAGAAATCTTCCCACCATGTGCCATCTTTGCTAGAGAATACAGTTGCATTGACAAAAATCAGGCCAGAAATACTATGAAGAAGGTGTGAAAAGGCAGACGAAATGCTTCATTTTTACTACAGAACTTTCAATGTAGCAAGTTGTGTGACAGCAAGTGACTTCATGCACTATTTCATTTGTGGACTCTTTCAAAAAAAGAATTAATCCAAACGAACATTTCTGTAACTTGTCTTTTGCCTTTCTTTTGGTACATGTACAATTTCATTATGTTCATTTCCATATCTGCTATTATTCTGACACCAGTGCATCATTAATTAATGGCAACATGGTTTGCAAATTGCAGACTGAGGACTAGCGTGCAGTTAATCAGAATATGTATAAGTCAGTTTCCTTCATTGAAACTATGCCTAAGGCATCATATTCAAGAAAGAAAAAGGTGCTTGCTAATTTAGACTTAAGATAACTGTTCATTAATTGCTGCCTGTGTGAGATACAGCAGAAGTTTTATTGGTGTTCTCGTAGCTTAAATTTTCTAATGAGTGTAATTAGAGAATAGTTTTTACTGAGTTCTTCATTTATTAAGTATACCTGTTCCTTAGAAATGACAGAGAAGCTTGTTACATGGATAATAGTCTTAAAGTAATTAAAGCTGATAGGAGCCTATCAGAATTCCTTTTCTAGTGAGATAGTATTTACTCTGGTCTTAAGGGCTTTCTAGTTCATTTTCTGTGTAAGATTTTTGATCTGTGCTTTCATCATTTGGGAACATGTCTGAGCAGTAAGCTAAGAACACCCCTCATCAAAAGACTCAGCTCATGTGGAAGCAGAACTGATTCTTTTTTTGCTGCTTGTTTTATTGCTCAGAAGAAAAATATGATGCATGATGTAAAAGATCCACCTCTTCAAGCTTCAACAAACAATCTATGGCATGAGAATAATTCATAGATTAAATTTCCAGTTATTAGTTTTGACCTCTGTTTCTTGATTTCTGTTCAGGAATTTACTAGTAAGAGTTTGCAGAGGAAAAAGCTTTCTCAGCATATATATTTCTTGATAGACCCTGCCAGTAGAGAGACTTCATATGGCAAATATTTCTGGAGATAAATAATTTAAATCCTGGCCCTGTACAGTTACACAGAAAGGAGGAGAAAACGAGAAAAAATGAGCTGTGTGACTAAAGGAATATTTCCCAGCACAAGCTGAAAACATCAGGCCTGAGGCAGCAGCTTGCAGGGGGACTGACAGCAACTACAAGCAGTGGGAGCATGAAACAGTCTTTCAGTAAAATTACTGAAACCACTCCATCAAGCTGGTGCGTTAGCAAGCTGTTCTGGGACACTCCTGCACCACGGCAGAGGCATCAGCGGCCTTGCTCTCACAGCTGGCTGCTGGCCAGGGGATCTGCAACTCTGTGAAAACCCATATCCTGGAGAACATATCCCTGGCAGCTGCCCAAGGAACATGGTCTCCTGCCCATACTTCAGGCTGAAATTATGGTCAGAGCAGCATGAGGCAACCGGATCAACTGTGCCCAGGTTAGCTCCTGGAGCTCCAACAGACCTGATGATACAACGCCTTTCTGATAAGCGTCCATAAGATCCCGTTCCCAAGCAAATCTGCTGCACCTGTGGGCAACGGAAATGGGCTTTCCCCACAGTGGAGACCACAGTGCATGCTCACAGGCTGGCAGAACTGTAGTATCATTGCCCCTGCTGCTCTAAATAAAGTCTTTCTACTGCCAAACATGGTGAGAAGTGATGTCTGCAGTACATAACTGAGCAGGGCTGGGTCCAAGAATGTAATTCCATCTTTGCTTGTGAGGCCCTGAGAGACCTCCTATCCTTGCTCATCTTCAGCATTACCAAGAACCTCCATTAGCAGAGATTTCAATTAATTTTAGATAGTGTTGCCAGTGGTTTTCTAGTTATGTGACTGAGAAGGGAAACTTAACTGTCTTTCTAGCTTCCTTAAGGGCCTACTACACCTCAGATTTGAAATCTACATTTGAAAAGCCCTGGTATTTGTATACACTTCTTCCATTGGTAATTTCTTGCTGCTGAAAAGAAGAATGAACTCTTAATTCAGGTTTTCTTCAGAAAGACACATACAAGCTAGTGACATTTTTGTTTCTGAGCGTTATTCATGCCTAGGCAGACACAAGGTCATTTTGTTCTCTTAGTCTATTGCACGGATATAGGATTGCCTCCTGCAAGCTTCTTCAAGATAAAAATAAAACATGCCTGGTCCCCATTAGTTCACATAGTGACAGTATCTCATAGCTAGCTATTTGCCTACTGTCGTGGTTTTAGCCCAGCCGGCAACAAAGAACCACGCGGCCGCTCGCTCATTCCTCCCTCCCACACTGGAGATGAGGAGAAAATGTAAGGAAACCTTATGGGTCGAGACACAGACAGGGAAGGTTCACTCATCAATTGTGGTCACAGGCGAAAAAAAGACTCAACTTGGGGAAAAAAATCAATTCAATCAGTTATCAATCAAAGCAGAGTAGGATAAGGAACTACAAAAGCCAGATCTTAAAAATAAATAAATACCCTTCCTCCCACCCCTCCCTCCCTCCCTCCCGGGCTCGAGCCCCCTCTCTCCCGATGTCTCTTCCTTCTCCCCCCCCGCAGCAGCGCAGGGGGATGGGGAATGGGGGGTCCAGTCAGTTCACCAGAGATTGTCTCTGCCGCTCCTTCCTGCTCAGGCTGGAGGGCTCCTGACACGCTTCCCCTGCTCCAGCGTGGGGTTCCTCCCACGGCAGACAGTCCCTCACGAACCCCTCTGACGTGAGTCCTTCCCACACGGTGCAGTCCCTCAGGAACGCACCAACGCAGCACGGGCCACCCATACAGTCGTAGTCTGCTTTGGGAGCAGGCATCTCCTCCCCTGGCGTGGGGTCCTCCACAGGCTGCAGGTCCCTCTATGCTCCTCCATGGTCTTCATGGACTGCAGGTCCATCTCCGCCTTGCCATGGTCCTTTGCAGGCTGCTCCACCACGATCCTCCATAGGCTGCAGGGGCACAGCCTGCCCTCTCCCCACAGGGAATCCCCACTCCTGCCGCCTCCTCGCCCTCCTTCTTCACTGACTCCCAATATCTTCATAGGTATTTTCCTCACATTCCCCCACTCCCTCTGCTGCAGATCCCAACATCCATTTCTTTGTCTGGTCCTCTCCTTAAATACGTCATCACAGATGCGCATCTGTTGTCTCTAAATGGCCAGGGTGGGGTTGACTTGGAGCTGGGGGAGCTTCGAGCAGCTTCTGATAGGGGCCAGCAGCCCATGTAGCCCCTGCCCCTGCTACCAAAACCCCACCACACAGACCCAACACACCTAGCAATCTAGAAATGCTTTCACTTAAAGTACCTCCATCTTGTACCACACTCATTATAGGAAAAAAAGAAAATCTGAAGCCATAATTACATAGCGGCTTACCTCAGAGATTCCACATACAGTTGAATCACAGAGAGGTCACACTGATAGGAATGTACCTGAGAAAAATCATGTGCCACAGGAAATGTACTATGGCTTCCATGCCTCACAAATAAAGTCTCTTCAACACAGGTATTTCTCCTGACAGGAACGAACAAATTACCGAAATCCAAATCTAAACAATGTTACTCCAGGACACAATTTAGGATAAAGGCAGACTTGGGAATCCCTATGTAGACATTATATATACACTTCAATTTTAAACATTAAAGGCATCGTCTTTAACCTTTTCAATGACTTATGTGAAACTGTGCTTCTGAAAAATAATACAAATTTCACAGGCCTAACTGTGGATGTGAAGTCTGTGCCCAGTGATCTACAGACTCCACTAGAGCTGAGTCAACAGAGATGAGTCAAGAGAGCATAAGAACAGAGCCATGATTATAGTAATTCAGAGACAGGGTCCATTTAAGCTAGCATCCAGTCTCTAACAGTGGTCATATGAATACCAAAGCAATAAAAATGCAAAGGAAGAACAGGAAAAGGTCAAGAACAAGGATCATAACTATTTCATATTCAATTTACTTTGCTTGTCAGTGAACAACAGCTGGAGGGAAACTGCTTCAGCAATTCCTTGCTGTGGATGTTCCTGTAACTTCTACGTGGTCCAAAGATATTAAAGCTACTAACTGTATGCACTACATATTTTTATCCACTGCACTCATTTCACTGGGAGATTATGGGACATAAAATCTCTGAAACTTGTGATTGTGCTGCAAGAAGTGAATACTTGTCTTCCACCTGGTGCAATGTTTTCATCAAACTGAACTTCTTTCCTCACTTACTTTACTTTATCGGTTGAGCAGACGTTTCTTTAATGGGACATAGTTTCCGCATTTCACGGTCAGGGCAGCAGCACCTGCCCCTACATGATGCTGATTTTAGAAGGGAGCAGCCTTTTAATACACCACTTTTGTTTGCTTGTCAGTCTTTAAGCCTGGATGCAATACCTAGTTTTACGTGCAATTTATTCTTACTCAACTAGTCCGTACAAAGCTCAGCAATTCTGGGCTTTAATAAACTTCATCAAAACATTTTTCAGGTTGGATTTCCCTTGCATTGACATGGCTCCTTCTCCAAGGGTTTGTCATAAAAGTAATTTTTAAAAAATCACTTTCAGAGACTTCGGTTCAAAATTTAATGTATTATACTGCAAATGTCAAAGATTTGCTACTGCCATTGGATAATTACTCTTTGATGGAAAGGTTTGATGTGTTCCGTCTGTTTTCCTCTGTGCCCTTGCAAAGGACATTAAATAAAGAATAGGGACAGCTGACTGAAGCACAATACATTCAAAAATTAGGCATTCTACGTAACATGTTTTATCTTAACCTTTTATTCTAATGCTTGTTCGTGACATTGTGTTTTTATGTTCCCTGGTTTGTTCTTAAAGTAATCTTTGTTAGAGCAATGTAAGATATAATTTAATGTGTCTTGTCCAGTCATACTACCTTTGAAACATGAAGACAACAGTCTCCAGACTTCTTCATCGATCTAGTACATTCCCATTCATAGTCACAATTTTTTAAACATCTGGACATTAGATGATTGAGTTTTGAAACTATACTCACCCAAGGCTGTGGAGAGAAAAAAGAGTAGATGCTATATTACAAGAGAGTTTGTGATTACAGATTGCTAAGGCTGACTTGAAAGCAACCAGCTCGAACTGTCAGAAATAGAGGTGAACATGCATGAATTATTCCCCAGGCAACTCTAGCTGTACCTCTTTTTCTGTTGGTCTGAACAATTTCCTATTTCTTTAATCTAAAATTTGTCCTTTCCTGCAGTTGTTAAGGCAGTATCTTTTGCAAATAAAAAGAACTTTGTCAGTTAGAAAGCAGTTTGCTTGTTTAACAAAGTAACATTTTAAAATTGGAATTTTCTGTCAGCCAACATCTCATTAACACACACGCACCAAGCACAGTAGTATAATAGGACAAAAATATGAAGACTTTAATTGGTATTTTTCTTCTGTCATTAAAAATTTCTTGGAACCTACTTTCCTGTAAACCAGTATTATATTCTCATCAAGAGGTATGATAGATTAAGGTCTGCATCGCTATTAAAATTGTCAGATTAAATCAAGAGAAATATCTAGCATATAAAAATGTTCAGTTGTAGTAAAATAGCAGAACAATTACTAATCTACTTGTAAGATGTACTGACTACTGTGCAACCCAGCTTATCATCTGGCAAACGCAATTGTTTTAAATGCCTCACACAGACAATGTTTTTCAGAAATCAAGACAACAGTCAGAACTTAAGTAGTTTCTTCATTTTCATTGTCCAGATAGTACAATGCTTTAATGTCAATTGCTGACAGTGGGTTTTTCTACCTAACTACATCAAGAAACTATCAAGAGTTAATTAAACTTTTGGTTTTTATTCATGGGCCACTGCTATTTGAAGTTCTAGAGGCATGAAGATTTTAAGTCATCACAGGGTAAGATGAGATTTCCTTGACTCTTGGAGATCTCTTCATTAGTTGCCTTCATCAGAAGGCACATGCCAGTGTTCACCTCGGAAAAATATTGCACCATATCCTGGCATTCGATGCACTCACTCTCATAGTTTGGTGCGAAAACTACTCTGTCCTGTCTTTCCCTTATTTTCTTAGACAGCAAGCAGCCAAAGCTGTTTTCTTCAAAACTCATGTTTCTCCAGAAAAAACTCATGTCAATGATATGTATTCTGCTTGTCAAGTTACCCTGGGTAATTTGACACCAGGCAAGCTTGAGTCTAAGTTTATTCTAGGAAACAAGCGACTGAGTTCTTGATCACAACTTGGAAACATTACAAAAGTGCCTCAAAGTGGGTTTTTTTTTCACTTAGGGGAAACCTAAATATATAACCAGCATTAATCTCTAGCTCCGGTTATGGTTTCCATTTGAGACATCCCTTAGCCATGGAAACAAACTACCAACTCCACTGTAGTCTGTCTTCAGAGAGCTACTTTTAGAATGGGACCCCAGCTCCAGTTTTATAGCTCCATTTGTCTGGGGGCATAGGTTTTCATTGCTATGGAAGCAAACAAATTTTCAAACGTTGCTTGGCGTTTGTTAGTATGCCAAGGAAATACTCTTAAAAGTTTGTCAGGGTCTGATTCCCCTTTCACATACAGAGGGATGCTTGGCATGCTGCTACTTCTGCCCACATTTACCTTCTTTTAGGAAGACAGCTGACACTATGACACTGTGACACTACATTGAATATAATATAACATTGCAGTTATAATTGACAATTTGCAAGTTGCATGGTACATTTCTTATTGTACAGCAGATTCAGTTCTTTTGTCTACTAATTTTCACAGGAACCAAGCATACCAGTGTAATGATGAATAACTAACACTTCATTTTAAAGAATATCGTATCGTAGATCTCATCTTATTTTTGCATTTCCTTTTCTGGCCTTGGCTCCTCCCTGTTTCTCCTAAAATTCCACTTACTTGTGTTTTCTTACGGCCTCGGTAATTTTTCGCATTTACTTCTAAGTTACAGTTGTCTGAAACCTAATACCTTATTATCGCTCTTGAAACCTTGCCCTCTTAAGTTCTTTCTCATACACATGAGAGAAAGGCTCAGAGCTCATGGAAGTTGCTGTTCAATTAGCCCATGCCCGAGATAACAGGGGCCAAAGGTAGTGTGCTTAACTTGTTTCGCAATGGCTTCCTTCATGTCCACAGCTTAAGCTGACCTACCTTGAACTCTTCTCAGCTCCAACCTGGTTATAAATCAGTGTAATCATGTCTAAGAGGAGATTTGGACTGAAAAACTAGGCAACTGAATTATGTTAAACTTCCTCAAATTCTGTTTAGATCTTTTAACTAGTAACGATGAGGTAATTTTTTACAATAAAATTGAAGTCATGATTTATTAATGGCATGTTTTGGATTGTTTCACTCTTCTTTCAGTTGATTATATCTATTATAACTCTCTGGTTGTTAGGTATTCTATTTTAGGTGATTTTAATGTATTAATAAATGACGTAATTGAAAATCTTGGTACTCCTGCAACACTTAGCTACATTTTTAAGCTAGAAAGAAAAAGTTTATTTATTTTATTTGACTGAAAAATAGCAGCTTTTAGGACACACTATATGAACAGCCAAACAGTTTTTAAGGCATTTGAATTAACAACAAAGTATTTCAGCAGTACTTAATATTATTAAAGGTCTTTCTTAAACTAAAATAGAGACTGGGCCCACTTTATAAAAGAAGTTAACTTGAATGTGATTTTTACTATGTGAAAGCTTGAAGTAGTCTCTAAATAGTTTTTCTCTTACTTTCTGGACAGGCTATTAGACACTGTTTTTGCTGCCTAATTTTTCTATATTCCTCAGTTAGGAAAGGGTGTATTTATCCAGTGGTGATCTTTTCAGACATTCAGTTCACCAGGCCAATTTGCCAATCTTAAACAATAAATGGATAGATAGAGCAACAGATAGTGCACATACCACAGATCAGCTATCGACAGCTGTATCCAGTGTCAAGTATTGTAGGTGTACCAAATTAATGAATATACATGAATTAATAACAGAAATTAATGAACTTAGGCTTTCACAGCTTTTAATCTAACAAGCTCATCTCAAAAACCTTGCTGTAGTAATCCAACTACTTGAGTGGAAAATAGCCATAAAGGTACCCTCACAGCTATGGTAGAATATATTCCACATTTATTCCAAGTTGTCTACACAGCCACAAAGAGATCTAAGTATCAGTTCAAACTACATTAGGAATTTATGCTATTTGGTTGGTTCAGCCCTTGACAGACCAAGAGCACTAGTGCTCTCCAAGATGAAGGACCTCTGTAAGTACAAAACAGTACACCTGGCATGTTACACTGTGAACGTTTAATGAAAAGAAAGCTAGGTACCTCGTGCAACTCTAGCTGCTTTGGGAAGCGTAGCGTTCCTGAGGCACATAGTCAAGGGCTGTTGATAAGCCGTGGTTAATTCTAACCTTCCATCCTTCATCCTAAAACATACATTTTAAAAAAAAATCTTAGACAACTAGCAAATAAAATATGTGCACAAGTGTTTGTGTCATCAGAGGAGGAGGGAAAGTGCAGGGAGTCAACATTACAAAGAGGCAAAATAAATAATTAGAAGCAACAACAGGAAAATAAGCTGGGATTTTTTTTATATCTTTGCCTGTAGCACCTTCTCGGTGCTAAAGCACCATCATAATCCTTCATTATAGGCCAAAGTTAACATAATACAACAAGGCTTTTCTGAAAGTTTACTACCTTTCTAAAGGGTCACCTTCTTAAAGTCGTTCCATGATTCTCTCAAGCGTGAAAAGTACAGAACATAAAGGCTATAATATGAAGGTAATACAGTAGAGGGAAAAGTACAGAATGGTCTTTTAAAGTAGTCTGGTTACACTAGAATCACTGAACTAAAGGAAGGCTTTTATTCAGGAATGAGCTGATATGAAGACTCTTAACTAAAATTTTGCCATACTGTGCTCTGAGAGGAATTTTCTGTTGCTTATTCTCTAGGAGTTTGAATATCAGTATTTCATTAACTAGCTTTTGTAAGTGGGCACTGCCTTCAGATGTTAGTATAATTAAGTTAGTTCAGGGGGAAGCACAAATATGAAATTCAAATGGACCTTATAGTCCTCACTTATTAAGCGCTCCTAAATGAGGTAATGTACTTCCCTTAATATGAAGATAAGATACATTTAGAAAGAGCTACCTATTTGCATTGAAATCAATAGACCCATAATTTCTACTTTCCTGAAAGAATGCATGACTATGGAGAACACAATGAAAATTAATGCAATAACAATCTAGTAATGCATTCGGAAGGAAAGATAAAAGAAGAATAATCCAGTGAAACTCTAAGTCTCCAGAGATGGGAGCTGTTTCTTCAAAGTGGGAGTAATACAGCAGCGAACTCAAAACGTTTTTGTCTTCAGGTTGCAGACGAATCACACATCTACTGATAGATGTTGGCAATAAAATAAGTATTTCTATGTGCATAGCACTGAGAATTGAAGTTGGAAAAGAGAAGTTAATAGGGTAAAGATTTGGCAAGTTGAATCAACGTGAAGGGACATCCATTTGAGTAAAGCTGGGTAAAAAACTTTTACTGTGAAATTGAGCCAAAAGTTACAGGCAAGTGGAAAGGAAACAGAATAGCATAACTGTGCTTTCAAGTCCACATTAGCAGATGACAAACATTTGCTTATTGAAAAGTAGAGCTGACATAACCATGAAACCAGTAGACATGGTCAGTGAATTCACCTAAACGTTCTTTGGGAAGGAGTTAGAAAAGCAACACAAGATTCTAATGGGCACACAAGTTGTCTAATTTTGTCAGCCCAATGTTTCAATTTTTTAGTAAGACGAATGCATTGGATGGCCTTGAGGTGGAATGTTAACGTAAAAGTTCAGAAAAAAAATTAATAACCATAAGCAGTAATTCTTCATAAAGCCTACGTAATACCTAAACCCGCAGATTCAAAAATTCAGCCCTCATAGTCTTGTGACAATCTATGTGCATCGACTAGGATCTTGACTGGTGATCGTAATTAAAGGAGAGACAGAGAACCAGAAATTATATTTTCCTTTCAGCTTTTTAAGATGTCCTCTCTGCTGCGTACTTCAATTGATTCCAGTGCCTCCATTTGGCATCTACGCTCCACATCAAAACATGCAGGAGTGAAAGTTCAACACCTTATTTTCAAATGGGATAAAAAGCTTACATGATGTCCTCAAATGACTCAAAAGTGCAACGGAAAAGTAGTAGCCTCTGTTTCCTTCTGTGGATTGCTGAGCCACATAACTAACTCGGAGCCTGTGAGAAAAGGCAGTGGTGTTACTTTTAGAGAACAAGTAGCAAAGAATTTCATTTCTTAGCAGATGCACAGAAGGCAAAGAAATACTTAGCAGAATCTATTAAATTCTCCTAACTGGACAAAATATTCTTATTTCCAGTGTCTGAGCAACAGATTATGATAAAAATGTCTGAAAAGCATGATGTAAGGCGAAGGGAAGAACTCTTCATTTAATTCAAGTGACTATGTATTAATTAAAAATATAAGTTAAAGTAGCCACCACAGTTGCGTATTAGATTCCTGATTTACAAGCAACTATAACTGCAGATCTAAGGTACTTCTTCCTCTCCCATCTTGGAAATCTTAGTGAAACCTGATTAGTTCTGCCATCACAAAACTTGAAGTGACCCTTGCTTACAACTATGTAATTTTAAACTGTTCTGGAAGAGAAAATGTGTACTAAATAATACCTTTAAGAAAAAAGAAATTACAAAATTCAGGAGTAAAATATGGGGAAAATCTAATGTAGAAATGAGGTTAATTCGGTGCTTTTGACAGGAGCAAAGATTATTTTGAAAACTATTTGAAAAAAAATTGAGGGTTTTAGTCCAATTTTTTTGGACTAAAAAAGGGAAGTTTGGGAAGGGAAGAAAACCCTAGAAATAGAGTGCTCTAGGTTTGTCAAATCCATCAGCACAGTGAGATCATGCAAATCCTTCCCTGGTGGCAATATAGATGTGCTACTGCAGGGGATGTACCAGCATGGAACTTAAAATAAATAAAAAATAATAAAAAACCCCCAAAAACCCAATAATGCCGTAGAAATTCTAGGACAAATTTACTCTAATGTGACATTCCAATTTAAAACTTCCTTTCTAATTGGAAAATATTCCTTGTAAGTGGGCATGGGAGGAGCTTTCAGCCTTTCCCTAGCAAAGTTCTGATTGTCAGATTATTTACAGTTCTGAAGAAGGGATGGAAATATCTTCTGCCATTTCAACACTTAAACTATCTATTCATACAGCCTGAAGTCACGCATATAGCCTTAGAAAGCAAGGTATGCTTTACCTCCTCACTCTGTTTCTCTTACACTTGCTTTCAAGTATGGGGAGGGCTCAGGAAAACTGGCCAAATTGGTTGTTTATTTAATGGAACTAACACACTTCTAATTTGGGCAACAGAGCTGAGTCATGGCTCACATAGCTGATTAGCTCTATTTCTCTCTCTGTTATTTACAACTCAGGAAAAAGGAGCCCACGTGATGTTATTTAAAATGACACTGATACTGAAGATCAGATACCTGATCAGTGAGGCCCCAGCAGTGGAAATATCTTTAGTCAGAAAATTAAACTAAGAGATTACAGCTATCACTGAAAAAGGCTCATAAAAGTATTCTTATTAAATCTCTCCACAGGACTGAGGAACTAACAGGTTAGCTAGCTCCTTAAATTAAAACTGCTAAGTATCAAACCCAAGAATGAATCTCACCAGTAAATTCTGAATTGTTTCTGCCACTCCAACAAAAAGCAAAGATGCTGAGTATTTACTTATCTCTCTAGTCCTAATTGTGTGTCAATTACAGAATCAAATTCAAATATGAAAATGTTACTCTAAGTCTTGCTCAGCCTCAGGCAAGCTATTTGATGTGCCACTGCACAGGCAGCTACAGTGTGTTAAAGACAGGGCAAGTACGTGGAGCTGGAGGAAAGCAATATGCTGTCAGGTAATGCCCAGAAATACCTCCTAGTGTTTCATTTCAGAATAACAATGCAATGAAATATAAATAAGCCAGGGTGAACTGGCTTGTTGCAGAGTTTACCTAGAAAATGTGTCGCAAATCAGTTTCACAAATACGCTGTAGATTTGCAGAGCTGCGAAAAAACAGCTCCTGAGGTTAGGAGACTCTGCTCAGACAGCTGAAAAGAAGCAGCGTCAAGTTATTACATCTTTCTATATATATCTCTTCCCTGAATTCGTAAATGCAGGGATAAAAAAAAATGACATAACACAATATGAAAAGGTTCTGGACATGAAAGAGTCCTTTTAGGAAGATAATGGGCCAGTCAGGAAGAGACCGTGTCTAGCTGGTGAGAGAGATAGTCTCCTGAGCTGCTGCATGTGTGGGAAAAAATGCATCAGGCAATATATGTGTCAAGTGATCTGCTTTTAAAATCTTTCGCAGTTTCACTGTTGGTGCCATTTTTAATGAGAGTCACTTGTATTGTGTCAGGAGAAGGAAGGAGAAGAGCTCTCACGCTGTTCAGGATGAGCTATAAATTAATCAGTATTACAAATAAAGCTGTATGAATTAAGGGTTTTGGTACAGGTGCTGCGTACATCATACAGGAGATAGCAGAAGGGACTCGACTATATGCAGGCTCCTCGCAGAATCAAACAAGCCACGGCAAAGCTGCTATTAGTTGTACTGTACTGCAGCACGTAGCTGGCTTCACTTCTGGCTTCTGGGACTGAAGCACTGCGGGTACTGTCGGTAGAACAACTGCATGTGCAGAATAACCACTGCAGAGAAGAGCAAGCATCCCTTTGTGCTGTTATTTGTTGTCTTCCAACTTAGGCTAGCATTTACAGATGTCTAACGTTTTCTAGTGCTGGCTGGTATTAAGAGCATTGCTAAAGGTCCTGTAGCAATAATTTGAATGTTAGAAGTAAAAGAAGAGGAAAACTGTAAAAGTGACCTTAAAAAGAGAATGCCCTGCTCATACGTCGGAGGTGAGTGACTTCTGTGAGTGACCACTCTTCAGTTTCTCCACAAAGTGCACATCACAGGAAGCCCTGGAGGACAGCTGGCTGTCGTGCTCTTGGTTACGGAGATCGTCAGTCCATTACTTACCTGCACCCAAGAGATATCATTAACAACCCCCTACCATTAAAACCAAGAACACGTTATCAAAATGATCCAAGTACAGCCGGGGTATAGAGGTGATCAATGAATCAATGAGTGTAGGTATGCTGCAGTGTTATACAAGGATTGCCAGGAATGCGTAAGGTAACCAAACACCAAGTGTTCACACAGTGAAACAGAGTGCTAAACAAAACAGTTGAGGCACAGACTTGTCATGCATGCAAAGCATGTGGTCACCGAGACCAAAAGTCAGTCAGGTGAGCCTGAATCTCAGGACTCTGCTCAGAAATCCTGGATGCCATTCTGACACATGGATTAGCAAACAAAATGCGTCAGGGAAGTCAAAAGTTCAAAAGTGCATTTCCACATAGATCCATATTGTGCTTGTCTGTACTTTTAATTTGTTCCCTTTCAATACTCCAGCTTTTTTCCAAAGAAATTATAAATTAATAGTAAAGGTCGTAGAAACTATTTTGATCCAAGATATCCTTTGATTCTGTTGTACTCTATGAAAGTCACTAACTCCTTTGTTCTCCTTTTTGCTTATTCTAACAGATGAAAACAGTCATGATTTGGGTTTGTACTGACTGGGACAGATTATCACAGCACTGTTAAAAAGAAGAATAATTTAAACAACAAGTGGTCTTTAGTTTCACCACCACTACAGCAAAAAATGATAGTAATGTAGCTCATTTTTTAAACAATTTGTCAATAAAAAGCATATACAGGACATGGCTTTTCCCGCATGCATGGTTTTGCTCGTAGATTTCATTTCTCTGCTTAAACACATGTTAGTACTTATTTATGGGATTTCTTAAAACCCCACTATTAAGACAATTAAAATATTTGAATGAAAAACTGTGAGAAAATACGCAGGTTGCTTTCCTGCAGGTTACTCTGCCTCCTTTTTTCTTCACCCCACCGGCAAATGCTGCAGATTGAGGAGGCTGGAGGGAGGGAAAGCCTGAAGTTAACAAAAATTATAACTAGCAGTAGACATCGGCAAGCATAAACAGAAACTGATTTTAAGGAGATTTTCATTAAAAATTTAAGTTGAGTCAAGCCAGTTTATAGTCCTGTAAAAGCATAAACAGAGCTGTTGTCAAGTCTTTCTTAGTTTCAATTCTGTGCCTGCTTGCTTGGTCTAGAGTTATTTATGCGTTACAACTCACAGACTGAAGCCTCTTTCTGAATTCTTTACGTGAACTTTATTTGCTTGTTTCCAGTACTTTAACATTTCTATTGGTGCATTTAATAGTTACAGGTTTTTAAATGAAAGCTATCATAATGTCTATTATAAGCATTCTCATTTTTACCGATGAACACCCTGTGAGGGTAATTCATATCCCCACATACTGCTGAGATGATCAGGATCAATAAGAAATCCTGCAGTAGTTTTTTCTGCTGTTCTACATGAACATATTTTACCATAGCATGTTTCTGGCAGTTGGTGCTCTCTGTACTACTGGCACAAGTGAACTTGATCTTGCTCTTGGCTTTCTTATATGAAGGCTATTCAGGCTTCTCCAAATCCAGTGTAGTTGGCTTGGTTTGTATAACAAGATGGATTTAAAGCTTCTTTATTTAACAAAAAGTTACCTATTTATCTTTATTCAACAACACGGACATAAAGTGAAAGCAGATGGAGCTTATTTCAAACATGTCCAATATCCAGATTGCTTTCAATCACCAAAGTGAGTATTATGAAAGCCCAGAGACAACACTATGTACCATCATGAAAGGCTGCCTAGGCTAAAAGTACAAGTGGCCAAGCATCCGTGACTGCAGTGCAAAATCATAGCTTCCTGAGTTTTACTTCAATTAGCTATCCCCAATTTGTTAAACAAGCGCTTCATTTTGTATGACCTGCAGTGCTTTCTACGAAAAGTACAGATTATAGGCCTAGTTTAAGCTTTTAAGCTTTTAATTGCCAATAAACAACTCTTGGCTCATTTGAGTTTTTGCCACATTAGCAGACTGCTTTACTTCCAAGTTTCACTTGAGCTTACCACTGATTCACAACTGCTGTCAACAGGGTCGTTTCTGATACAGTGGCTCAAAAGAAATAGTGTATGGGTTTTACAAGGAAGACTCCTGAAGAGCTGCACCAGGATAACTATCCAAAAGGGTTATAGGGTGCGCTGAGGTCTGAAGACCTGAACGGGTTGAGGGGACTTCGCTTCCACAGGTGGTAGGGTGGTCATCTTTAGATTTATCAGAGGAGGCTACCAGGGAAGCCCGGTGACATCACAGTCAAAAGTTTTGTGTAAATTTTATATTGCAGAAAAACTGCCATGGGAAAATACCAATGTCCATCAGGCCAGCAAGCAGGGGAAAGGTCAGAAAATGATTCATTTGCTCACCAGACCCAAGGGCGAGCCTCAGGTGATGATTTTACTCACGATAATAAAAGGACAATATTTTCTAATCTGTGTAATCAAGAATCTAATCCTTTCTCTTTGCTACTATAAAATGTGAGATTTTTCACTGTAAGCTTGTGTAAATGTATAAAACAGACTAAAATAAAACTGACAGGCAGTAAGCGTTTTCTGTTTTTCCAACACTACAAAATGAAAACCCTCAAGAGCTGGCAACTCAAAACAAATTAGAAGATCTCAAAGGTTTGTCTGTTGTCCAGGAAGGGACAAGTATAGTTTTGAAATAAAAGTTCATGAATAATTCTGATCTCCAGCTCAACTACTTACCTGTCATTTGGGCAAAATCTCAAAATTAAGTATTGCTGTTGCTTCAGAAGAAACATATCCTGCTCTTTTATTAAATTCTACAATATTATTAAAATATTAATTGTTAAAATATTTACTTTTAAATTTGCAGCTCATTTAGGTACTGCCGAAGGACAGTCTATTGGTGCTCACACTGAATATGCTCTCCGTATAACCAGGAGCACGGCTAAAAACTCTTACAGTTATCCTCTTCTTAAGTATCAAGACTATATTTGTGCACCTCATCTGATGTCGCCCGGTGCTCAAAACCCATTCAGGAAGGCTGTATTTTAGGATTCAGATTCCACCTTTCAGATCTTTCTGGAAAGTTGTGCGACCCCTGATCTTTTCATTCAGTAGGTTCTTCATTAAAAGCTTGGGATTCCCACTGGATGAGTATGATAGAAAGGGTTACTGAGGACTGTTAGCGTAGCTGCAGGCAGAATTCTCTTCCAAAACAAGGGAGCAGAGGAGCAGATGTGCTGAGGAGGGATGTGTCCTTGTGAACTGCACCATATTAATGAATTACTTGTTTGGTGGCTCCACCTTACAGTGTCAGAAGCTATTTCTGGTAACATACCTCCTTTCAGCTCTGTGCTAACAAGCCCTTCTAGTCCAAGAGGTTTTTGCTTGGGTCAGTGTATCAGCTTTAGTAACTTCTGCCAGCACAACAGAAGCTTGAAACTAGTGAGACAGTGAGGAAGGATTTTACAGCTATTATCCTTCTGGACCACATACTTATTTTCTCAGTAGAGTCCAACTGAAATGCCTTCAGTATCTTAAACTGTGCTCGGATAGGTGAAGATGAAGAATGACAGGGTTTAGAGTCTGGGTTTTGCTGTTGCTTTGTTCTTTCTTTAACTGAAAGAGGCACCTTATGCTCAAGGAAAGTAAAACGCTAGTCAGGACTGACTGCTATTTATGATTTTAGGGAGCTGAAGTGCTAATTTAAGCTATTGTCGCTGCCTGTAGATTTGTTTTCTGTTCATATACATGGCCATGAAACTCTTTCTTGTGTATCCTTCCTACATCAAATCATGGAGACTGGCTCTCCTCTTCCTAAAATCCAGTCTCTCATTGGGATCACCTTCCTCACATAGGTGCTACTCATACACCAGCCAGAAAGGTCTGCTTTCGGCCCTCAGCTGGTCTCTGTCTGCATCATGCCCTGTGGCTGAGAACCATAAAGGGACCCCTGGAGAGGCACGAGGGGAGCTCACCTTCCCAGGTCGCTAAACCACCTCCTCATCTTTACCACCAAGTTGAAAAACTGGTCACGAATTTGAACGCTTATGCCAGAAAGTCTCCAGGCAGCCTCTGCTGTGGCAAAATCCAAAGACGTCCTTCCTCCTCCCCTCTCTGAACAGGCAGAACACAAAGAGCGGTGGACTGCTCCTGGCAGACCTGCTCCTGCCCTTCACCAGCCTCCTTCACATGAGCTATGGAGTCGATCCCTGGAGTAATTTCATACTGTGGGGTTGGGGAGTAACACAGATGCATTCCTAACATTGAGGTAGTAAGGAACATCAGTTTTACTGACTTCATCAGTTTGTATTGTATATTTACAGCAAAAGTTCTAAAGAATATCTGAGATGCTACGTGTCTTTCTGGCAAGCTGTATTTCAGCAATAAGCATAGATCTTTCTTCAACTCAGCATGCTCTTGGGAAGAAGAGTCACGCCCAAGGCCATTAGCAGGCATCCTGCAGTCTTAATCTGTAAGTGTTTCCAGTGGGGCACTTTGAAATAAAGACCACAGTAATTCCTATGCCTTTAAAAAGAACTGTAACTTCCGTATCATCTTAAGTCATGCTCATTTCAGCTAGGAAATCCTAAGTCTGCTTAGTCGTTCTCTGGATTTCCCGCTAGATTTTGCAGTATTTGTCCAGCCCTCATGTTTCAAGCTGAGTTTTGTTCTGAGGCTTTAAGTATTACCTGCCATAAGAAGCTGGAGTTGCAGCCCTAGTTCTACTGAAAATAAGCAGAAGTGCTGTAGTATTACCTGAGATGCTTTTATCACTTTCATGGTTTTACAAAAAGCAGATGTTCTTTTCCTTATGCTTTTCAATTGGAAGGAAATCAGAAGGAAAATATCAACAGCAAAAATTTCTTTTGCTGGGACAAATGCTATGCAGTGACATCAACTTACTCTTAAGCCAGAGAGTCAGATGGCTGCACACTTGGAGATCCATACAGAATCTCTTTACCATTACATTTCAAGTAGTCAATTTTTTTTAAATAGTGACTTTCTAATGAGAAACAGCATGTAGCATTGTTAAGCTTGATTAGGTAAATTTAATTGACTATAGTTAATGTATTTGTGCAAAAGGCTCAGCTTAAACATGGTGCTTAATCTTTCAGTAATTTAGAGTCATTTAACTAACCATGAAGTCTTTAACTTTTAATGGTCTGTGTTTCAAGTAACTTCCTCTTTTGTCTCTTAAGCACTGTATACTTCCATTTCTGACAACTGTGATCCCCAGTGTTCACGTCTCAGCTAGATACGGCTGTACTCCTTTCCCATACCTCGATGGTTTGGGTTACTTTCTTATATGACCCAGGATGAAGCATCTTTTATGACTATGTGGCATTCTCTAGTTTAGAGTTTTAGCATTCTGGATTACAGGCCCCCCAGGTGTAATTAGTTTCTCAGCACACCAGCAGCGCTTGCCCTGGTATTTATCTCCTTCCTCTCCCTGTTCATTAAGCTGCTGCACTCACAAAGCTCCTTCCGCTGTAGGGGTCTGCAAAAACCTGGTAATCAGAACAATTGAACCTTATACCATAGGGCTACGTCAGTGTTAACAGATTTGTATGAGGAGTATTTTAACCTTTCTAATCATCGCTTTCCATCCAGGAACTTACCTTCCTTTTTCCTAAGTTCCTAAGTTCCTAAGCACTTTCCTAAGTGCTTCGTTCTCAGTTTGGCAATCCTCAGTAGAGAGGCAGCAACTCAGCAAGGCACTCAACTTTTAAATAGTCAGCTACAAGCATCTACCGAAGAACAATTGTCCTTAAAAAGAATTGCTTTCTTGCTTGTTATTTCATACTTCCATGCTAGCTGTTATGGCATACCTCAGTACGTGTCTACCCTGGCTACTCAATTCTAGTTATTATTTCCTCTCAACAAATACCAACTTCTCTTGTTCTGTTCATGGTTCTCCTATTTTTATCTTATAGGCTTGTGTTAGTTCTCACTTAATGGTTAAATGTGCCTAAATGCCTTCTGATGCCTGTAATTTAATTTTCTATTGTATTTTATCGAATGAACACTTCAGTCAATCAACTTAAACCTCATATTGTTTGAAGTATCCAGTGTGAATGCTAAAGAACAAACAGTTGTCTGAAAAATGGGACTGAAAAATTTGAATCTACAGAATTTTGCTTCATTGCAATTGAATGCTTTGTCCATGCCGATGGCTTTTGAAAGTACATCTTTAGCATTTGCAAATAAACAAGTCAAAGTTGACTGCTGTAAGGGGCTGAAGGGTTCAGTTAGCTAAATCTGTCTCTCTGCCCTTGAAACAGAGCACAAACACGACTTTCGCTGAAGGGAAAAAGTCCTCTAACCTTCAAATGTTAAAAACAACACAATTTTAATACTGACCATGCTTTTTTTTCTTTTGCGATTAAATAAGGAATAAGCAACACCAACGTACATTTACTGATTGGAGTGGCATCCAGGTTACTAGACAGTCCTGTCATTACTGATATGTTTTCTGTGTTCCCATTACTTTTAACCTACTTCTTGTAAACCACGGGAAAAATTATGCTTTACAGCATGTTCACCATAAAAGAAAAACAAGCATCAAATTCAGCTTATGCTATCATATACTCAGGACAGAATAAGTTCCTATTCTCTCTTCTCATCTCTGTTCTCTCTTGTGGCATATTTTTAAACACACCTGCACGTTAGAGACATATAATCCTAATGTTTCTGCAAGTTTCATTAGTACGTGAAATAAGATTCCCAGACATCACACTGGTCATCCCTATCTCTGTGTAAACGAGCAACCTTTTGAAGCAACAGTGCGTAAGTTTCTCTAAATGAGGTTGAAGAAGTCTCCTAACTGCAATATGTAGTGCCACTATTGCTTCATATTCTACAAGAAAGACCTCTGGCAAGTTCTAGAGTTGTCTAAAATAACCTTTGCTACAGCTAGGCTTTTCTCTTTTTATGCCATAACAGACTGAGACTACCAGCTTACAATATTGCCTGTCATGCAAGTGCAAGGCCTTGCCTTTTGTACTGTGAATTTTATTCCATTTTGCTGTATCAGTTTTGTGCAAAATATTCCACTTCTGTTTTCTGTTAAAGGCATCTCCAAGCTTTGTCTTACTGCATTTCATCACCATGCTCTTAGTCATTTTGCCAAATTTATTGAATATACATATTTACAGAAGGTCACATGACTGATCTTTGCAGAACTTAATTAGTTATCTTCCTCTGACACTTCTAACACCTTCCATTTTTTTTTTCATCAGTAAGGGTTACCTATTTTATATTTCTTCTACTAATTTCTGTCTTTGCCCACCTTGCACCTTTTCGATTTCATTGATTTGCCTTGTTGCACACTGACAACTGCCCTGTGTTAGCAATAAGCCGTGTTCACTCCTTTTCTACTACAGCACAAAAAAGGCTCGAAAAAAGCTCCTGTCAAGTGTTCAGCTTCATCACCTAATTTCTTACCCAGCTTGTAAAGACAATGGGTTATTTGGTAAGGTTTGGGGGTTTAACTTCGGCTATTTCTTTAGAAAGAATTGCAGACTTTTCTCTTGATAACAGCACTCAAATTTATGGCAGAAGTACATTCTAAAAAAAAAGATTTGTATATTATATTCCTTTCATACAAGACTTCACAAAAAAATTGCCTCAGTAATGGTCTCTGATGCCTGTGAAGGAAAATCTCTATGCAACTCAGCAATGTCAAGGTGCTGTAAAAAAGCACATCCTCTAAGTGAGCTACATGTTCCCCAATAGAAATAATGAATATCCAATGATTCCTTTTCAAATAGACCAAGAAACTGTTTTGTGTTCTGTTTAGACAATTAACAGGAACTCAATAGGTCAGTTTAAAACTTCTGATGGGGAGCACTGTTTCAGCCTTTAAAGAAAAGTAACCACAGGAAAAGCTTACTTTATATTCCCATGTGGTATCATTGCATGGCCTATTGTCTGACACTTTTAATGCTTTCCATAGTCCAAGACTATATGAAGGTTACTTCGAGGCTATTCTTCCATCTGCCACCTTCTTCATATCTTTAGTTAAGTACTAACATACAAATCCTTATTTAAGCCACAAAAATAGTTTAAATCATGAAGCTGCTGCTTTCTAAAGAGCTGTTCATTCTGTCAATCCATTACAACTCACACCTTGCTAAAAGCAAGTGATGATTAGTCAATCAAAGTATGTAAGTGTATAATTCAAATTCTGTGTTTTCTTAAAAGACTGATACCCGTTGCTTTTCTGGTATCAAATAGTTCGCTATTTTTTCCTTGTTTCAGTTTCCTGTTTAATCCCAACCTTGCCTTTTCCAGTAATTGACGTAAAGTTTTATGTACAATACGTGTTTATTATAGCATCAGTTCTAGACATTCCTCATACAAATAGACCTCACCCACATGATGTAGACACTTGTTAAGCAAAACAGCATTCTGAACAAGTTAACTGTTGAAGCGTCGCACAGAAATTAAATGGGTGATTCCTATTGAACAAGAATTGTCACGTCTTCCTTAAAATAAAGGGAAAAAGAGAAATGATCCCAATAAAAGTTTATCAGGACTCCACAAATTTGGATACCATTTGAGAAGCTCATGCTGTGGTTTGTAGCCTTCTTTCCAAACTTTCCCTACCTGTCCCTTTGTGCTCTCCAAGGTTACCGGAAAACAGACTGCCTTTGAGCAACAAGTTCCCTGTTCTAGACAGGAAACATGTTTGTGAGTGAATTCATTCAACAGAAGTAGATTTTCCATGAATCTATAAGGACTATATATACAGCATTTTTCACAAAGGATGAATGTGGACCCACACATTTCCAACAGAAAATAAGCAGTTTGTCCTCTCTTGGTAGAACTTTTTCTATTTTTACTAAGTTTCCAGACACTATACGGCGGAACTGACCAAGTGGCTTTCATCTGGCAGCCCTGCCACCTTTTCTGTAGTCTTAGCTCCTTCACCTGATGACGATGGCAGGCTCAGGACTCTGTAAGATGTATACACCCCTCTTCACTCTTCTAGAGCTAGGGCTCTGACGCCAGCTCGTTTGTGCCATCGATGACCACCCAGCAGCAAAGGGCGCACTTTCTCACTCTTCCTGGCACAGCTTGCAGCTGGGGTTCCTCTCTTGTAACCCCCGCTACCATACTAGGAAGACACCACTGATGCCATCTGCCAGGTTCCTGCTCTCTCTGCCTGACAGGTTCCTCCTCCCCGCCTGGCATGCCATATTCATCCATGTATTTTGTGTAGAAATATTATAGTTTATGGGTGAAATATCTTACTGCATATCAGGAAGTGTCTGTGTGTGATAAAACAGCGAAAATCTGCATTTCGTGTTCTTTTGTTCTTCCCACTCCCAGGACGGCCCTTCTATTCATTCTCACTTTTCTTGGTTTACAATGTGCCCTGGAAAACCAGTTCGGCTACTTTTTCAGTTCCTTCTATTGATTAACTTTCTGTTACTAAGCCAGGATCAAGCCTGCTTTCTGGCAGCGCTATTCTATCTTCTTGATCACTAAACTTTGCAATAGAATCAATTACACTTGAATAAACTGGAGAAAAATGGTGGAATATGTATTGTTTGGTGGTCTGACATCTATGAGTTCTTTTTGCACCAAGCTTCCTACAAGCATGCATGCTTTCCTAGAACAATGAATTTAACATTCAATTTGGAATAAATGGCTATAACTCTTTGCAGAACATAGATATGTAGTTTTCAGAGGAGATCTCAATGTATCATATTGGAACTTCTCTAATTTTCTCTTTTGCTCCAGGCCACAGCTTTCACGTCAAGAGGAGCACCTGGAGCATTAAATGATGATAATGGGCATACTCCAGCAACCTGAAAGACACAGGACCGTTTCACATGCAGCCTTACTCCTTACTTTTTCATTTTTTCTTAGCAGGTTTCTAGCCACACCGTGTTTCTATCCAAACCAGAAGGGAGAGGTTGGGATGGACTTGGATCCATGCCATAGCACAAACGTTCTGCCCAAGCTGCTAACAAGCGATACAGAAGACTGCAGCTCAACTCAGGATGCTGGCGCTGCACAAAAGTGGTCCCATCATGCTCAAAGCATAAAGACAAATGATGTGGTGAGCTCTCTGAGCTCCTTTGCCTCTGAATCTTGTCAGTCATGTCTTCCCAGAAGCCTGGGCTAGTGCTTACATGGGAGGACCCACAACTTAAATTCTCTCATCTCTTTCATTCCAATAGTTCTAGACACTGATGTCAAAGCTACCTACCCTCACCAGTAGTCAGTCCTCATTAATTTTCATTATAGATCTCATATCATCCTCTGAGCCATGTTAAAGAAAATATTATTCATATGCTACAAAGTTTTTACTGAAGGATTTAGTTTTGGTTTTGCTTAATGGCATGAAGGATAGAAATGTTTTGGGTTTTTTTTCCCCTGTAGAGCTTTTAGGGCTGTCAGAGTTAGCAGCTTTTTAAGTATGCATTGCTCCAGGTATATCATTTTTGAGAGTTAAAATGTGACAATTTAACTTTGGCAAAAATTCCTCTTTTGTGAACAGAAGTCTAAAATGTTTGCCCTCTTCTGCTCTATCCTGATCTTTAAAATATAGTCAGTTTGTCTCACTTCTGTGTTAGTTACATGCACAAAGCTCTATTTTTAACCTTTCCCAGAATTCGCCTATACAAAAAGTAACATTTAAGTTTCAGAGCTCCGTGGGATCGGAGGGCAGTGTAAACTAGTCTTTCAGTTTAACCTCTTTTACAGCATTACAACACATTTTTCATGTCATTTTTTTTGTCATTAAAGCATGCAATTTTTCCCACTCACTGCAGCAGCAGCAGTCATTTTTTTGCTCCTGTTAAGTAACAGAAAAGTCAAACCATGTGGTTCTTCTATTACTTCTAGAGATGCAAGAATACAGAAAAAAACCCCTAGTTTTTCATGTCATCTGGGGGAGGGAAAGACTTTTTTTTTCTGATATTTAGTTTGTCATGAAATTGTGATTTGTAATTGGAATATTCCCTCGAGGTATACTGGAAATATTAAGTTGCAAAAATCTTCAATTCAAAAAAATGTTAATGAACATAATTTCAAGTTTTAATTTGTTCAGACATTCTCTGATTGGAGAATTGAACAAAGAAAATCGAGGTATGCTAGCATTATAAAAATAGGAACAGAAACCTTTATTTACTAAATGTCTGCTATTTGGGTACTGGTCATTCATTACAGGACAGTGACAGAATTTTTAATAAAGTTTGAATATTTACTGACACATTTGGTTAACCTTTAATATAGTTCTATGCTAAGTAGACCACAATATGCCTAATACGTTATGTTAATTTCACAGGCTTTATCTCTGAAATTTTTTTTCTTTATCTGCATGCCCATATTGGTGCTACTTACATACAATTTCAAAGTCCTACAAAAATGACACCTCTTTGTCTATAAGCCAAAAATACCGGTACCTTTCCCCTTCCACCAGCATTTCTTTTCATTTTTCAAAAGATTAAAACCACTCAAAATCAGCAAAAGACACATTAAGTATCTTGGCATTCAGTATTGCCCCATCTTTGGTACCCACATAGTGACCCACTATATCTGTCACTATGACAATGCAAAAAAAGAGTGCTTATTTCAGAAACTTGTTTTATGTACGTGAAATATAGCTAATTAACTTTAGTGTTTAGTTTTGTCAAGTCATTCTTGGACAAGTTTTCCCCAATATCATCCTCCCTTTTCCAGCAAAATTGTTTCAGTTCTTCACGACTTCTGGAAAGCTTCTGGAGTTCAAGCGTTGATTCCACCATGAACCTTCTCCGTCTAAAGCACTACAACAGGCGCACTAAAGCTTTCCTAGTCACAGGCTAAATGGTCACTTACCATATTTACACAATAAGATAAAACACTTGCATGAGACTTCTGCAACTCTAGATCACACTTCAGGTCTTAGTAACTCAGAGTGTTTCTACACTTCAGCTTTGCTAGAGGAAAGTCAGGTTCAACAGCTGTAATGACACATTTGTTTGGTTGGTTCTTTGCTCCTATATTGGCAATTCAGGAGTCATCTTCCTATACTGCCATGTCACTATCCTCATCCCTTAAGCTGCTTTGCTTACCTGTAGAGATTTTTCATGTCTGGAAAGAAACAGGTTGTCACATGCTATTTAAGGGCTAGTATACGCAGACCACTAATTTCTGGCTCTTTGCTCGTGCCCTAAGGGTACTTCTCAGGTAACTAGGATGGTGGGGCCAAATTTTTCTAATGCATGTTTTTCAAACTTACAGTGCAACATGAATGCAGAGCTTGGCCTTCTTTTTGCCTCTAAGCAGAAGAGAAAGTGACCATTACCTCACAGAAAACAGGCATTGCATACTAAGTCATGAATGCAATGACTGTACAAACTGACCAGCAAGATGATATGCCCCAAAACTAGGGACAACCTGTCCTAAAATGGGATTAAAAATCCGAGATGGAGACATCATGCAGTATGCCACCTGACACTGACCAGCAGAAACCATCAAGGGAAAGAATATAATAAAAGGCCAAGTGTAGCACAATACTCTTTCTTGTTGTAGCCTACTAGTTTCTGTCCTTAACCAGAAAACTGCATTCAGCAGTGGTCCCTCAGTGCTCATTTGCGCAAGCTGTTCATCTCAAGAACTGACCTTCTGTCTGGCACAGGTATCCTCCATGACTTTGGCTATCCTTTGAACTCTTTTAGATTATTTTTTTTACAGTGTGCTACACCAATGACTTATATACATGACTTGTACCATGCCACAAAGTACCTCTTTTGGATTCCCTTTTAAACCCACTGCCTGAAGATTTAATTAGAAGACCTGTAGTTCTGGTATTTGACAAGTGAATAAGCAGCTATCCTCTACTATTTTTCTTTGTGACATCTGTGATTTTACAGGTGTGAACTTCTGTAGAGATAGGACAAAGTCAACTAGCGGGGAAATACAGAGGAAGAAATTCCGCTTCTCGAGGCTATGTGTGTTAGCAGATCATTAGAAGTAGTTCTAAAGTTACATTGTTTACATCCTGCAGCATAATATTTGACACAGAAATGTAAAATATTCAGAATAGTAGTCACCAAAACAAATTTTGCCACAGTACAGTTGCTGCAGAGATTTGCTTGTCCTTCTCATGTGCTGCAAATTCTAGACCACTAACCTGACAGTTTTAGTGTGAAAACTAGCTTTTGACACTTATTAGAGGGTAAAATATCCTCAAAAGGAAGAGCATGCAATTATCTATTTTTCCAAGACAAAAGTAATAATTGCACTGCCAGATGACAAGAAAAAAAAAAGAAAGGAATTTCTTTTGTGTTTCCTAGAGAAAAAAAAAGTTGTAACAATTGCCTCTAAGTTTCCTCATTTATGAAGATGAATTACTGGACTTATTAGCATTTGCTTTTCCTCACAGTGGTATCTAAGTCAGACACTTTTCCTTTTTCAAAGATGTGATAGTTACCAAAATGAAGAGTCACTCATTTCTTCAAGCCATCGGTTCAGATTTTTACTGACTTGGGTGCTTGCCACGCAACGCATACCTTATTTTTAACTTGCTTTACTACCAACAGATGAACGTGTGCTATTTCTGACTTTTCAGCTCTCAAGGACAAGCTGGCATTTAAGGGCTGGTGACTTCTTTGCACCCACTTCTTCACGCCAGCCCTAGGAAGGCCTGTGAGCAAAGCAAAGCTAAACTGCTACCTAACCAATGATCCTTTAACTTATAGCAAAAGTGGCTTTCATCACATCCAGGAGGAGAGTTGTAACTCAGCATAGTTTAGCAGG
>VZSC01018226.1:1192662-1211137 GCA_013398225.1 Steatornis caripensis | reverse complement strand
CACATCCAGGAGGACAGTTGTAACTCGGCATAATTTAGCAGGGCTTGCATTTTAATCTGAATGTATGAAAGTAATTCAGGGCTCTGTTTTATGTTAAGAGAGAGTGTAAAGTACGGTTTTCTATGCTTGTTTTATTGTGTAGATCTGAACAGATCTTGGGCAGCCCACTATCTCTGTCCCTTTTGTGCCTCAGGGTTTATTAATTGTGAACAATGGGTCACTGTCTCTGAGAATGAAGAGAGGATAATGCTTCCTAAGTACATTATTGCCTATTCATTTGCCCCTAAAATCATTTGGCTGAATTTCATCTGTTCTTCCATCTGTGAAATCGTCATTTAGCTGAATGGTGATTATGCAGAGTTGCTTTTCAGTTCTTCATTACTGTTTAATAGCTATGCCATCTTTAAAAGATTGCCTTATTTATACTACAGCTCAAATCCTGAATCAACTGTGGCTTCTATTTATGATGAACCCTCTTCTTTTCCCATCACTGAGTTGCACTGGTGGGAGGGATCTCTAGAGTAGCTCTAGTACTGGAAGGTTTATTTGTCTCCTTCCCATATGCAGACCTGAAATCAGCAAGTTAAAGTTTGTCACTCTACACCAAACCCACCACTGTAGGCACTGAACTATAAATCAATAGGGTTGTAACAGACAACAATAGAATTTTACATCATTTCCAGGTAATTTAGCCACCACCCCATGCCTTCTTAATCACAGTGACCTTCTCTGGCCATAGAAAGCCTTAGATAAAATGAAATGAACCCCAACTTCTATCTAGTACTATGTTTTAATGCTTGCAGAAATACCAAGATCACACCGTAAAGTTTATTTCTCTACTAACTATATTAAAACCTCATCTGCACAGAATATTTTCTTGTTTTCATACTTGGGATGTATCATCGTATTACCAGGCTTTTGTCTTCTGTTGAAGCTAGTTTAAATTTGTAATATCTTTTTTTTTTTTTTTCTGAAGCTAGCCTTCTGGCAAAGAATTACATTCCTCTATTAACAAAACTAATCTATCTTGCAGCTGATTTCCTAGCAAGAATGAAATTTTTAAAACCAGTGAATGCTCTATTGCCCTGCTAGTCCTAGAACAGTCAGTGTCAGGTTATTAAGCTGTTGACCATGACCAGCTTGTAACAGGTACATCGCACTCCTAAGCCACAGCCCAACCTGAGCAAACAATCCCTCCCTTATATTTGATAATCACTTGTCTCGTGGCTTATTTCCATCAGCAGCTTCAGGGTCTGCGTGGACAAAGATAAGTACTGTCTTCTAAAGCTCTTTGGCAACTGGCAGGCAGATCTCTATTTTCCAGATGTATGCTATTAATAACAAAAAAGTCAGAAAAAATTTACTTTATAAGTATATTTTTTACATTTTACCTCATCACAACATACTCTCACATTTGAGAAGCATGATAAGAAACCAATTGCTTTCAATGTCTTTCAAACAAATGAGCCACAGTTCTCAACTGTAAAAAAAAAAAAAAGTCTCCATTCAGGGAGGAAGAAAGAGTCACTTTGTTCTCTGCCACAGGCTTTCCTACCCAAATGGAATTTAGGTCTACACAGCAAAATCAAATGAAATCCGATTGCAGGAAAGTTAGGCGCATCTTATGCAGCATTGATAGATGTCTTACGTCAGGCTTGTAACTCAATGAGAATCCTGGGAACCAGCTCTGGCATCTACATTTCCCAGTGAAATTACCATAGAACTGGCATAGCCAGGTATATATATATGATCACAGTCCCTCTTTCTGCTGTTTAGGGAGATCATAAGGGGTTTTCTTCAAGAAGTTATAAATACAGGCATTAACTGAACTGAGTTTTTGCTCAGAGTAAGCATCACCTTAGAAAAAAAAAAAAAAAATAAATTCTTCTTAACTTCATAGTTGGAAGATTATTAAGATTTGGTAGAGAATAATGAGACCTTCTCCTTCAGGTCACTGGTAAACTATCCCAAAATAGTTTTATGACGTTAAATTAATGTAGATATTAATACACCAACCTTGAACCAAGCTATGTTTTGAAAGTTGCCCTTGAATTTCAGACAGTGAAGTCAATGGTCAACTACATTTGAAAATATTTACATATATCTTATATGACAAACTCGAAAAGGGAAATATTTTTTTCTTTTTCCACAGTCCATTGTAGGCCTGTGCAAAGTTGTTTCTTTTTTACATGCAAACAGCCATATTGGTGGGAATGATGCCTGACTACTGATACATGAGACAGAATTAATTTTAGGGAGATTATTAAGTCACATTACAAGCTTACTAGTGAAAGTTCATTTGTGTTACTTATTGATCATCAGCTAGGATGCATGCAAACAAATGCAATATGCCCTGTAGCTTATAGCAGTATGACCTTATATTTTCCTGTGCATAGACATTACAATGCTGACCTCCACTTGGCTCTGACAAAGCCAGGTCTCTCAGAAATCTGTCTTGGCAACCTAACAGCAAGAGGCTAATCTGGTTAAGTATACATTTTGTCTTGATCAGCTGCTGGGAAAATTAACATCCAGTTTTACTTTACGGGATCAAAACTTCTGCCCGTAAAGAGGGTGAGGAAAAACTGAATGTGGTAAAACTGCATTATCTATTAGTCAGTCACAGTAAGAGTCAGTCAGCAACAGGGAGACCACAGGAATCCTCTTCATATTTCCAGTGCCAACTGGGTATAATCAAAGTGTAATCTTAACCGTTTTACTCTATAACACATCCTTCCTTTCCCCTACCTCCAATAAATGAAATGATAAAGCTTCTCTTGATGATATAACTCTGTCTTTACAGAGATAAACTGATATGTTGAAGTTCAAGTTTCCTTAAACTAGCAGGCAAATGCCCCTGTCTTTTATTAAGGCTTATTCCCTTCGTAAAAACAGTGGCACTATCAACAGTCCTACAGGTTCTGTTCTGTTTTTCCGTGGAGCTTGGCTTCATCTTTACTACTCTTGACTAGCATGCAGCTGTTTCTGCTAACCACATTTTAATCAAACCTAGCTATCAACATTATGTGTGCTCCAGATCAACAATGCGAGCTGAAAGGGACCGTTAAAGACATACATACAAATGTAATTATCTTTGCATCAAATATCACTGGGCCAGTGGACAGCTATGCTTACAGCATGTCACCAGTCTCGTGAAAAGAATGCAAGTAAAGATAGTTCAGCTCCCACCATGNTTTAATCAAACCTAGCTATCAACATTATGTGTGCTCCAGATCAACAATGCGAGCTGAAAGGGACCGTTAAAGACATACATACAAATGTAATTATCTTTGCATCAAATATCACTGGGCCAGTGGACAGCTACGCTTACAGCGTGTCACCAGTCTCGTGAAAAGAATGCAAGTAATGATAGTTCAGCTCCCACCATTGAGAAACAAGGTTGTCACCTGCTTTGAAAGAAGAAATAGGGACTTCTAGGAGCTTTTTAGGAACAAGTGTTTCTTAATAGTGAGTTTTCTTTTGTAGTGGGCTCCAAGATTGTCATAAAGTGTATTCATTCTGCAGTTACAGCTCAATAGAAATACAGTGATTGGTAAGCTGATCATTTAGTAAGCCCTTTATTTCAGCCACTGACAATCAGCCTCTCTTCAACCATCAAAACAAGTTTACCAGAGCTCCTTGTCCTTCTTAAATAGACATCAAGTGTTGTATTGTCCTTCTGACATCTTGCTTAAGACTGCAGCAGGTCGGAAGCCAGCTGGTTACCCATGTTGTTTCAGAAATGGTTTGGTTTACCTTCTTTCTGCAGTTGCTTTTTTGTCAATTTTTGTCAGCTTATCTGCAGTGCTGTTATCTGTCATACCACGGGTGAATCGAAGGGATGCATCCACTAACATGGACGTGGCTTCAACAGTCTTCCAGGTGAGCAGTGCAAGTTGGCACATCCTAATGCCCAGTACCTACCTGCCTGACCACTCTACCTCTTGATTTTATCTCTTTGGGGTTTTTTTCATGATTAGGTCTCATATCCTGCATTAGCAAGTTCTTGAGAGTATTTAACTTTTATGCCTCGGACACAGACACTATTTTCTGTTTAAGACGGGAACTGTGTTATTTCAGATTTACCAAGGTAATCAAGGACCAGAAAAATACCTGGGTTTGTAAAAGTCATGTGTGTAATATGTGACACTGTGGAGCATTGTGGCACAGATTAGGGAATTTTAAAGAATTAGTGTACCAGAAGAGTGGAAGGGAATCTATTACTAAGAACATCTTTTCTCTAGGATTTGTTAACCTGGAAATGTGTAAAACTTTTCTCATAGTTCATAGTTTTCTCATTTTCTCATAGTTCACACTTCTCATCACTAATCAAAACCACAACACCTATTACTGAATATTTGCAAATCATCATAAATCTATAGTATGTTTTACTTGTAGGAGGCCTAAGAAAGCCAGGGAGTTTCAAGGATAAATCTCTAGTGTTCATTAAATGTCATGCATTACACCAAGTAAGAAGGTCGACTTTCAAATAAAATTAGCATTTTATCAAGAATAGTATTGCAATATTTATTTCCAGTCATTTTGTGATAAAGTATTGAAGTTTGAGGTATTATATCAGCGCTTTTAAAACAGCTAGCAATTAAATGAAAATAGGTAATTCCCCGTCAAAGCCATAAAAAACCAAACACACAAAATACATGCCTGCCTGCCTTTTTCTTCCTGTTTCTCTTGACAACTCACTTCTTATTCTTATCCCCTCACCTCTGCACAAATTATACAGCTAACTGTAGGTCTGGCTTAGTATCTCTCTAGCCTTTTAATGGGGTGGTAGGATAAGACACCAGCTGTTGTAATATAATATACAAAACTGCATTTTACAGTGAAAATGGGCATCATTTTCCCTATAACCAAATGAAGCTGTATTAATAGCAGAATATTTGTACAGCCAACATCAGCATGTGTGAGTTATCAGATGAACGCAGGCTGTAAGCTCGTACCCGAGGAACTGCTTGAAGAATTCAGGAAGCCGGTAGGACCAGATCTGCAGTGTTCTTGCTGTTACCTCAGCAGAGTTCTGAGGAGCACTACGTAAGTCTACACATCAGACTCACGTTAAGCATCTAATCCCTCATCCCAAAGAACAACTGCATAGTTTTCTATTTTACTAGCATTTGTTTACATGCAGCAATAAAAATTAATGGATAAACTATTCCTTCTTTTTCAAATAGAAATATTTTCACTTCATTCTTTGGACTGTAATGTTGATACATGAGTAAGAATCTTTGGCTTGCACATCACCCCAGAAAAAGAGAAAATGAAAGAAAAACATTTGCCATGAGAGGAAAATAAATCAACATCTTTTTGTTAGAGAGGCCTGCCACCATGGTGTAGCTTTGTAAAATTTACAATGGTGAAAAATTAAGATTTTGGTGGCCAGGTTGCCAAACGTAATGTATCTCATTTTTTTCTGGATGAATAATGGTAAGAAAAGTAAATAAGCAGTATTAAATCTGAATCTCTAGGGGGGAAAAAAAAAAAAAAGGTGAAAACCTGTCCCAAATCTCTTCACCACAGCTTTAGTTTCAACACTGAGGCTTTGAAACTTCTAGAGAATGGGAAACAAGGAAACAAGTTCTTTTCATTAATTTTAAGGAAAAGAACAGGAAATCATCAGTGTATTTCTGCCCTGGTATATCCAAACAAGCCTTTTGCACCCATCCTCACTGAAAAAGAGGTCTTCTTTTTGTGTCAGATTTTTAGCGATACAGGTACAGCTTCCCAGACCGCATCCTGGGATCCACTTTGTAACTCCAATGTTGGCTGACTTCTAATGAGAATTAGGCAATGTTTTCAGAATGAGGTATGTACGTATGCTTTTGCTTTCTGATTCCAGTGGAGGATAACGCTTTTTTTTTTTTTTTTAACTTCTACATTTGAGCAAACAACTGTTTCACCAGCAGCTTTGTTGGAAAATTTACAGAGCATAAGAAAATGTTTTAAACATATTAGAAGGAAATAAATTATAATATCTTTGTGATAGTCTTTGAAATATACACACGTTCACGCTCAAACACATCCTTAACTTGAGGCAAAAATCTACATATGTTTCTGATTCTGGTAACATTCCTGTCTGTTTGAAGGATATACTTCCCAAACTAGCACATACCTTCCAAACAAACTCGGACTGCGAACACAGGTCCTCACCGCAAAATTTCAAAATATTTACATCTTGGAAGCCAAACTATGGAGCCAAATAATTCACCTCCAGTTTATATTACATGACTGTAGAACTAATAAGTGAAGCTGGAAAACTGAGTTGCATTCCTGATTAATGTAGTAATTGAAAATAATTCTGTAAATATAGCATCACTGAATTTCTCTGCCAGCCATTTGCATTTTAGCTGAACAGTTTTATAGGGAAAGCGGTGATTTCACGCCTGCTGTCTCCATCAACCACCTCAGATTTGTCTGTCACTCGTGTGTGTTCAGCCTGGCTGGGTAGCCCACGCAGGTTGCCGTGCTGCAGCACCTCAGGGAGCACCCCAGCTCCCCATGAGGACGGCAGGCAGCCTGCCCCAGCCGTGGCAGTGTGTGTTTTTCACCACTGCCCGCACAGCTAGCCACCTCGAGCCCAAACTCCAGGGACCTCGATGATTCACAAGAAAGGACCTTGCATTTCTGATATGCTGCATTTACTGTTTGCTTGTAAAAATCAAATAGTGACTTAAATTTTAACTGAAATAATACACTATAAAGGCAATTTTTATAAAGAAAATAGAAATGTATTTAAAATTTTTATAAGCCAGCGTCATAATGGTGTTTTGCTAACACGTAGCGTTTTCACACAAATAGCTCAAAATTATTCCCAGGAGAAGGTAAGTTTCTTTGTCTTCAGCTACAGGTGGTAAAATCGTACATCAAAATCAACACGGGATTCTGTGTTTCACATAGTAAGCCAGTAGCCCCACAGCTACCCCTCAAAAGCTTCTCAAATATTCACTGGTATCAAATACATTCACTAAATCAAATATATCAAATATTCACTAGTAAAATACTTTACCTGTCAAATGTGCAGTCCCTGTAATTTTGCTAGACTTACATGTGCAACTAAAGGAGAAAGTCATCTGAGCACAAGTATAGTAGGCAGTAAGTCCTTTAATAGAGGAGAAACACAGATCCTTTCAAACAGTGCATACATTACATTCATTGATGGGACTGAAGAAAAAAATACAAAAATTAAGAAAATGAAAGAGAAATATTCCATCTAAAAATAAATCACAACGCGAGGAAGGTATCTCTTTCAAACAGAAATTGTAATTTCCTTGGAGAATGAGATGATAGTTTAAAACGAAATCTAAAACAGTGGGCAAAACCTTAGTATGTAAAAATCGACCTTGTATGTGGGACATTATTCACAAGCTGGAGAAGTCTTCTGGCTCCCTTTTTAACACCCAGGAGCACAGCAATGTGTTTTGCTGACAGAAAGGACCTTGCCCTGCCCTCATGCAAAGCACATGCAAGTTTGCTTTCCTGAGTAGTGAGACGTGGCAAGTCCTACAGCCACAGTGCACCACTGAACCCGGTCATATGTTGCCTTCCAGCAGGGCTTAGCTCAAACTACTGGTGTGATTAGGAGAGGGCTCATGCCTGGCTGCCCAGACTATGAGCAGAAGAAGGTTGAATCTGTATGTAGAGTTCTGCATGGAGACATTCACGGAGTACTTGCACACATATTTAGAGATGTACGTATGGATTAAAACCCCCTGTGGTATGTCTGTGGAAAACATTTGACTCTACAGTGAAATTATTCAACACATCTGAAGAGTTTTATTGGCTAAAGCATAAACATTTTTCCTTTACTTTTTCAGTTTTTCACCCATGTGATCCAAAATTACATGTGTTTGTGCAGATTAATGTTACCTTGGTGGTACGAGGCCATCCTTGGGAAGGAGAAGTTGCACGGCACCGGGGCAGTGGGCAGAGCAGGAAAGGAGATCTGGACTTCAGGCTGAGAATCCAAGTGGATTGGCAGCCACTCCGTGCAGGGCGGGAGGCGATGGAGAGGGGGGGGTTTACTGGGGTGCAGTGCTGCAGCCCTGGAAGCTGCCTAAAGGTAGCTGGATGGAGAGTAAGCCTGGGTGGGTGACCCCGCTCCTCTGTAAACATGGTGGGAACAGGAAGTCTGTCTCTTTTCTTTCCATACTGTCTTGCCTACTCACTTTGGGTTTTCTCTGTTTTTTAAACAAAATCCAGTTTTCTCACACTCTTGTCTGAGTTCACAAGTCATCCTGGCTCTTCCATGGTGCTAGGAGGAGGATGAGGCAGATTATCCAATTGTCCATGACCAAACTGATGTCCTGCCCCAGGCTGGAGCAGGAATCAAGGATCACTGGAAATAACAGGCTTCAGCGTGGCTCGCTTTAGCAGTTGCCACTGTCAGTGCTGCTGGTCTGATTCCCCCTGACACACTGGAGAAATTCGCACTCACTCTCTTGTATTGTGTAGGGGCCAAGTGTGCGCAACGACAGTTTACAGACCCCTCTTTTCAGATTGCTCTTGGAATTAGCATGAATGAGGAGGAATATCATCCAACTCCATCTGAACTGGCTGCAAGTTTTCGTCTACACACAGATTGTATCATGTTCCTTGTCTGAATACATGCCATGTAGAAATCCCCCAGGCAGATTAACAACCATGTTTTAGTGTCCCAGATTAACAACATGAAAAGCCAGTGTTATACAAATATCATTCCCAAATTAGCAGAAGCAGAGCTCCCCAAATTCACAAGATTTACGTACATCAAGTATGGAACACAAATCAGAAAAGAAGTTCTAATGTCATTTGTGCTGTCAGCAATGTCCAATTCTATTTTGAAAAGATATTGATATATTAAATGGGTCTGTCAGAATGCACTGACAAGCGAAAATCTCATGTAATTGAATATCTCCGTTTGGACTGGAGCTCTGTTTGCTCGTATCAGGACTGATTTATCAGTTCATATCAGAGAAGTCTCCAGTACTTTTGGAATAATATGTTGTCTTTTATTATGTGCACGAGCACGTATGGTATCTCAAAAAACTCAAGATAAGAAAACTATTTTACGACTGTACATCACCAATGATCCGTTTGCAGCAAGAGTGTGGCAAAGAGATTACACAACGAGGTCTACTCTTCTAAGTAGACTTCATTTGAAATTTCATTTAATGAAAAGCAAACCAAAAATTTATAGAACAGGAAAATGCCTAACACAGTGGTCAGCACCATCTCTTGCCACTCAGTGATGAGGTGTATGACAGAGCATGATACTTTTCTCTAAAGGGGACAAAGATAAGAACAGCTTGTGGGCTTACTCACAAGCTCTAGGAAGAGAGGCGTTTTTCCAGGGGAACATGAAAAGAAAATGTCTGTGCTGACAGAATCTCCATTACCGTTTGCTTCCTTCTTCAGATCTCCTTGAGGTGATCCCCAGAGCCCGTGTGAATCTTTACAATCTTGTGTACTCTTTCTGTCTTCCCACTTACGGATATTTAGAGTCACTTTATTTACTGATGAATGTGAGAACTTTGGAAAGCCTAACATCATCACCTTGAGAGCCCTTCAAGCATGCACAGGTTGAAACTTCAATGAGACCAAAAAACTGCCATAAGGATGGAAAGAAAAGCTTCAAGTAATAGAAAAAAAGAAAATTAAGCTGAAAAAAACAGGAGCATCTTCCAGATCCTTCAGCCAAGTGCAGCTGTGACATAGATAGCTGAGAGAAACCATGGAATTTCCATTGACTAGAAAAACCTCAAAACAAGCCGAAGAGAACATGAGCGATTTAAACCCATTCTGTGATTTTGTTCATACCCTACATGCGTATGTCCTACGGTAATTTAGGTCAGGCTAGGTCTACAATCAGAAAGTTCTACTGATACCCTCAAGTCAATGTGGAAATCAGACATCTTCTGCTAGATGTCATGATACCAGCAAAACCATCACTGTGAGCAGTTGTTCCAAACGAAAAGATCTTTATATAATTCAGGGAGCTGCCAGAGAAATTTGGCCAACAGTAAGCATCTCCTGTCTGCCTGACCTGAGTCTACATGAGCATCTGTAGACAAGGCTTCAGCAGTCAGCCCTTTGGGGTCGCTGAGCCCACAGGCGGTAATGCTGACCTATGAATAAACCCATAAGACTACAGATTGACTTAGCAGCATGGTACAGGTATCTGTGTACTAAGTTTCACTTTAGTTGTTAACACGCTGAAAAAATTATGCCTTGTTTCATACAATCCTGTAATTCATCTTCAGCAGAATTATAACTTCTTTTTTGCACATGAATGAATGCCAAGCCCTGGCATTTTAACATAATCATTTCTATCTAGTTCTAATTCTAGCAAGACTGATAAATGTGTACACATTTTACACATAAGCAATGAAACACTGGCGAGAGCTTATGAACACAGTAATGAATTTATAATCTAAAGCCAAGCTACAGTGTACTAATGTAACAAGAGTTCATAATTCTTTCTGCGGGCTAAGGAGTATCAATAGGTTGCTATGTAAAATAATGAATGTTTGTAGTAATAATTTTATGGGTTGACTGCAATTTAATAGCCTTTATTTCCAATATAAGTTCGTGAGGAATATCAGTGGTAAACAAGTTCTTACGAAATATGTTCTGTCTGAATTACTATTAAGCTGTCGTTGGTGTGTTTGCTGCAGTTTTCACACGGTGTTACTGTTTATGTGATGATCTGGTTTCATAAAACTTTATGTGCCAATTAAAAGCTGGACATTTGCAATGTGGTGGCTTTACTGAATATACTTATCGATCTCTTAGGAGCTGGCATGACTCTGGGTTGCATCGGTTTTACAACCGCCCAATACAAATTACTTCTAAGTGGCTTCTGATTTACGCAGTGCGAACCTATAGACACTTTGCATTCTTTCCCTCCGTCTGCCTGTGTGAATTTGCGGTGTCAGAAGGTGTCACATTCACTACCCAAGGGATTAATTTCCTAGCTATTCAACAGGGACAAAGGGAGCAATAGTATCCTACACACAGACCTGCCAATGTGCTCAGCCTTGACCCTCCTCTAGGGCAGAGTGGGTAATGCATTCCCTCTGCTGTTGCCTCTTTAATAAGAGCACTGAGAAGAGTGAAAATCAGTGCTGTTAGATCTCTTCCACTAAGAAACAGACCTCAGATATTTCACTTGTGATTTGAACTAGTGACCGAAAAATAAAGATTTTGTGTGCTTTCATTGAGCCTTTGAGATATTTGGGTTCAGCATTTAAAATACATACTTGTTTTCATATTCAGTATGTCCAGGACCTAGCAAATTCAGTGATATATTAACAGATTGGTTTTTTTCAGTAGCAAAACTGGCCAGGGCAGTTCTCATTGCCAATTGCTACTCCCTCCCTACATCCCACTGTCGCCATTGTGTATCAACAAGTGTTTGTGCAGTGAACCAGATTAAAAATGTAGTGCCATGAAAAAATTATACAAAAGAACAAAGTGAGAGCTATGTAAGCCAGTGCTGATGCCAAAAGAAAAATATGTGCTACCATGTTCTTGGTTCATCCTCTACTACTTCTAGTGAAGCTGGTTCTAAGTATTTCTAAATTAACTATACTGGATAGTACAGAAATTATTTTTACGTTTCAAAGCTTGCAGGATAAATCTATATAATGAACTAACAAATTATTCTGCAACTGCCATAAACTTATCCTCTGTATGCAAACAACAAAAAACAAACAATAAACTATTAAATTGGTCATAAGGAGGATGCAACAACATACAACGATGGCAGCAGGAGACCGACCTGAGTTCTGACTCAGCTCTGTGCGAGTGATTCACAAGTCCGTCAATTTTTCATTTAAAATGGAAGTAAAGAAAAAAATCACCTTTCACTGTTAAGAAGCTCTGAGCTCCGGAGGAGACGAAAGGAGTTATATAAGTGCAAATTACTGTGCTTACTCATTTGTATTAAGAAAACATCAGTTTTTCATTAAATATTTTGCTTCGTTCAGAAGAATGAGATCCATATCTTCATGAAACAAAACTTATTCAGCCCACCCAAATGACCAGAATGTGTGATTCATCCGCTGTGTGCAGCAGCATTAAGCTTTGCAGTGGCTTTGTCTGTGCCCCATAGTGAGACAGGCGATGATCTCAAAGTCTGGCAGCCTAGGGCATCATTTGAGCTTGGATGGGAGATCTTTATGAATGCACATTATAGAGCTTTTTTGCTTCAGCAGGTGTCACATTTTCCTGAGTCAGTATTGAATTAAGACCTTAATTTGGCATCAGGAAGCAGTGTGCTTTTGGAGGTGCCCTTTACCCAATAATACCAGTAATACCAGAAACCCAGCCGCGTAGGTGGGCTTCATTTTCTGTGGTGGTGTTTTATCAGGGATACACGTAGGGCTCGTAACCCTTATTAGCTGCAAAGCAACATCTAGTAGTTGTTTTCTTTTACAGAAACATAAAATAGCACAAGGTCTTATCTTAACTACGTTATCTTATCTTAATCCCCTTGGAAAAAAATATACAGGGTTTCTACACCTCCAGGGTATAGCCAGCCTGCTAATTCTTACACAGGGTGCCTGTTGCTTGGTGTTTCAGAGGTTGCTATCCATTCTCTCTGGGTCTGTTCCTTTTTTATTGCTGTTTCTCACCTCCATTCCCATCAGCTAACCTTAGATTTGTTCCTGCCTAATCCACCTTGATGTAACACCGTCCGCTAACTGACTCACCAGTTAGCAACCGCTGTCAGATAAGGTCCTGTTTTCAGGGCACCTACTTGCAGCTGTCTGAAGAAGGATTATCTGTACAGCCAGTCCAGAAACATTTATGGACTGTGCATTCCAAGCAGTCGTACATTGCCTACACATACACATTTTAATTTACTATTTAGCATTCTCTAGAAGTGAGGAACAGTAATATCGCCAACAGTAAAAATGAGCTGTACTTACCAGAACGGGGACAAGAGGTTGAAAAATCGGGCAGAGAACTCCTCCACGCCAGTTACAAAGTGCTAAAGACAGAACAGCAGGAAGGGGAAAATAGTCTCAACTTGCTTGAAGTAGGTTTGAACCTACTTTGTGACCTGCCCCATCCAGATGCTGATCTCAACCCCAGTGCATTAGAACAGCCTCAGAGCTGCTAACATCAGCCACTCGCAGCCGACAGGAGTGAATCTACCCTCGCTGGTGACATCTTGCTAGGTTAAGATGTGCCCACTAGGCTGGTGACAGAAAAACGGTCTAGAAGCAGGATGGTAGCTCTGGATCACCTGGAAATCCAGCAGTGGGGAGAAATGCTCTGAGGGGACAGACACTACACACAGGGGAGTCATGAGTGGGTGGTTGTAAAGCAGACTGCATTGGGCCTATAAACCTCTAATGCAACATGTATTTCAGAAAAAAATGTTAATAAATGTAATGTATTATTAAGTTTCATTAGTTTCTTAATCACTTAAATTCTCATTCTCCTGTTATGTTGTAAAAGGAAGTAGATGTGCTCAGTATGCTAACAAGAGTAATTAAGGCCTACTTGTCATTTCCAGTGACTTGCTTTTGGCGTCCAAAAGCACATCCTGTTCCATGAGTTCAAGCAAGTATATACCTTACCAATGACTTACCTATAGAAAACTTGTTTATCAGAGCAAATAACACTTAGCTGCTTAACACTTGCTGTGCAAGTTGTTTAGCTTGCTAATTCTTTCATACCAAGCTCAAGAGAGATCTAACGTCCAACCTAAAAAGGCCAAACAACTGCAAAATGTTCAGTGTCTGTTAAACCAGAGGTATTGACGTAGCCTCATTTGGACACACTGACGAGGCTTTTGCGAAGACATCAGAAAGACGGCACTGCTAACTTCCCCTTCCTTAGGCTTGTAAAGTATTTATATGTTTACGGCTGATGGCTTCCTTGAGATGCTTATATGAAAATTAACACAACTATCCATGACAAGATTTTCAAAATTTTGTGTGACTGTACCTCTCACTTCTGAGATTGGAGGGGGGATTTGGACTTGAAATTTGAACTCAGGTTTGGGAAATGATGTTTGAATGTGTCAGCGATGATATGTATCATCACAAAGGATTTTGAACATGAATTACATCGCTGGTGAATGCAAACAAATCTTTCAAAGGATAAACAGAGATAAATACACAAATCAATATTGGCATTCTCCTTAGTCGCATGGAGATCAAAGTCTGGACTTACAAAAGAAGTTCTGTGTAAGTCGCCATCTGAAGTGGATTCTGAACTAAATCCAAATCTGAGAGGAGGTTTCATCTTGTCCTCCCCCACGTCTGCTTTTATGTCTGAAATTTTGTGAAGTCAATAGGTAGGTCTCAGCATCACTGAACCCAAGGCTATGCCCTGAACAGACTTCAGACTCAGACTCCTTACCCCAAAACAGCAGAGCTTTGAATGCTGACTGTGTGCCAAAAATACCAGCAGGGTTGGAAGCAGTGTGACATTGCTTCTGTCAGCCATGGGGCTCATTTATGGCAGTTTAAACTGATCACAAAATTACGTCATTTTTTGAAATTTAGTCTTCAGTAGCTGCAAAGTGAAATCATTGTATTGCATGAGTCAGGTAAATGGTTTGGTAACAATCTAAGTAGCTGAGCTTTGGATCAAGACTGTAAGTTTTGTCTAGAAATTGAGTTAACAAGTTTCATTCAGTTCAGCAGGGCAAAACGAGTATGGGTGAAAACACCAAAGCGAGTCCTAGAAGCAGCTCTACCCCAAGGCAGGAGCTGTAAGTCTTCACGGGCCAAGTGATCCACCAAGCAAGAAGTCTGAGGATCTCCTGTCCATAGCTGTAATTGCTTAATACGTTGACAGTGGTTAAGCACAGTTGCAAGTTGTTCACAACTTTTGTATACATTTTGGGCTAAAACAAATAGTTGTCCTTACAAGAGAGGCCTGAGGCCATCTGACAGGGTTAAAAAATGGTTTGTAAGCACATACACATGCCACTTCACCGACTTCTCTTTCATTCTTACTGCCAGCAGGAACTTGTCAAATCAATATGATTCAAACATATCAGCCCACAGACTTGTGGGGTTTATATTTTTATTAGGAATACATATGTGTGCTTCTTTGGTCTCTCCTTAGCTCATTTTTTGCACAGTAGGAATTCTCTCAGCATATTTGACATGGAGGCACATCAGCGCAGTACCTCCTCCAGCGAGTACCACGAGGCTTTCCAACATGAAGCTGATGAATCCGCAGGATTGGGAAAAAATAAATGTGAGAGAGGAAGCACAGTTCTGTTTCATCGTGCTGCTCACTTTGGAGATCATTTCCGAGGCAGCTGTTTCGAAGAGGCTGCTTGCCCCATCTCCCTCGCTGCCGGAGTGCCTGTGCCAAGCTGATTCTGCAGCTCCCACAGCACCAGCCTCCTGCCGGGGCATCATGGCAGGCTGTGACAGCGGGCCGGGGCGGTTGGGGGGACAGGGGCAATTACTCACTACCAGTAAGGGAAACGTCCATGGAGAGACCACTTTGTAGCAATTCTTTGCCTCGGGGATGTCCTATAGCAGCCACCCCACTGGAGGCCTAATATATTGCCACGCTTAGGATAAATTTTTCCACCACGGGAATGATGTTTGCTCCCCACAGGTCCCAAGAGAAAATAGGGAAGACGGGCACCGGCTTCATCTTTAGTCAGTACTTTCACGTGTCACCACACTCAATGTGTATTTCTCTGCTGAAACAATCCTTGGGCACTTCTGCAAATTCCAGTCACTTCCCCATGCTTTGCTGAGTCTTTTTGTTTGCAGTCTGGTATTGCGGCTTCATTCTTTGTATTGTTTTCTGCAGCGAGTGGAAAAGACATGTTACCCTGCAAGCTAAAGGTGGCACAGGCTATTCTCAACAACACCACTTTAACATAAAGCTGTACAGATAGAGGGTTTGTTATTCCGTTTTGAGCTGCAGGGAACTTTCCTAGTTTTGTTGCTGCTGCTACAAAGCGTGTAGCTCTCTGAAATGGCTGGCTGCCTGCTCGAAACTTGCTTTCAGCAGACGGGAACTGGCATTTAACAATCATTCCAGTACAAGACTTTAAAGGAAAAGGTGCTTTTTATTCTCATTTTCACATACAGCTTTTTGTTTGTCCTCCCAGACTGAAGAAAAGATTAGAATTAGACAACTGCAAGGCAAACATGCCACTTCACTTGCATGAATGCTCTATTATACTTCCATCACTTAACAACAGACATTTTTCTGTTGACCGCCTCACATGAAGACCTACTAGAAAATAAATGATCGGCTTTTTTTGATTGAAATTGTAATGGTTTTTCTTTTTTCCCCCTTGTGTTTTCGTCTTATTAGGGAAAGGAGGATAGAAAGAGGGAAACAAAAATGAGCCAGAAAATGATGAACGTCATCTAAATGGGTTGCATGGGAAAGTTAGAAAGTTCCAAAAATAAGGGCACTGAATTAGGATCACATGTGTTAAGAAGCAAGTGTAATTAATTAATAGAATTAAAGCAAGATGTAGATTAGAAGTTCACGTTTCTGGGGCATAACACAAAGGAAACGATAAGTGAAACAAAGATTTGAGGAGGCAGCAATGTACACTAAAGTTAATATTGGTTGAAGAGAGAAAATTAACAGCTAGGCTGAGGTAAGGAAAGAAAGAAAGAAAGAGGTTTCTGACTGTGGTATGCCTTCCATGGGAGTGCAGACAATTGAGGATCTGAAAAAGCTGTTACATTGATGACAAGGCAGGAGGATTAAAAAAAATTTGCTGTATTCTACTTGCCTGTGTGTGACCGAGTGCATAAGCCCTGGCTGATCCCTTGACAGCACAGCTTCAACGCAGCTGTGAAAAGTGCAGGAGGAAAACAAGCCTAGGCCCTGAAAATGCATGAACTGCTCAGGGGGCACATGCAAAACAATTAATTAGATCTTTTTTAGGTGAGAAGAAGCAACATTGGTCAGGGCAGGGAATGACTTTCATTTATTTTGCTGCTGGCTGACAGTTCTGTTTAATCTATGGTTAATGTAAAACTTTTAGACAGTATTTTCAATCTTAGGTGCTTAAATGAAGGCTTTTAAGTCCATTTTCAGCACAGAAATGAAGGAGAACTGGTTTTCAAAGGCGATGACTTCAGTGAGGTTTATTTGTGCTCTGTCAGTTCCCAGCTAGCTGCCAAAATATGGATTTAGGAGTCCAGCCATAGTCAGCCAACACGAAAAATCTGTCCACAAAATCTACTGTTGGAGTCTGGGTGGATGCCCTAAGAGTTCAGAGCAAAGCTTTGGAGAAAAACACAACAGAACAACTTTTTGTTTGTTGAACTAGCTGGGCTGGTTTAGACGGTTATTTTGCATGTGGGTTACACCACTGTATCGGTACGTGGATGTGCAGCAAAACGCTGATCGTCCACAGTCCAGCTGAACAGTTGGGCTTTCTCTCATCCTCCACTAAGTCACCTTAAAATGCTGTCTTGTTAGAAACGTAGGATGCATTTATTGGTGAGAAATATTAGTCGTTGTGATGCCGCAGTCTGAGTCCAACCAGCTAGGCTCGGGGCAGTGGGGGCAATGCAGCTCACTGAGCAACGCCAGGTGGAGACGGCTAGCCTTGGACCAGTGCTCCCCAGTACAGCCTGCTTCTCACACAGCTCACATTTCCCTCTCCTTGTGTAAAGCTTTTTGAGGTGTGTCAGCAGGAAAGAGATAAACTGGCCCATAAAATGCAACGTGCTTTCTCCCCTGAGAGATGGTCAAAATGACTGAGTTATTCACTGCCCTTGCTCTGTGTGGTGTCTAGCACACGGAGATGTGTTGCAGGGGCAGGAGAAAGCGAGAGGGGTGAAGCAAAGGGATCTGTAAAGTTGTTACTTGTTTGAAGTTTGTGCCCCTGGGACCACAATGCATGAGAAATCCTAGGATTGACTACATTGCTTCTTCTTAATATATTCCCTTAAATATTCCTTTGTGTGTCTATACGCGGGCAAAGTACAAACAGCTCAGGGAGTAAATTAAGTGGTTATTTGGTTTCTTGAATTTCATTTTATTTGCCCTGCTCTCTGGAGAATAAAAGATCCTTTAGGCTTCCCTTCTAATGTGAAGGCAAAAATCTTTTACAATATGGAATCATTGACAAATTAATTGAAAATATAAAAAAAAAACAAACCAAACAGAATAGAGGAAGTATCATTTAGTTCTTCTGAGACAACTGCCATTACTTTATACTACCCCATTAAACTTTGGCGTGTTAAAAACCTAGGATGCATCTATTTGTGAAAAAAACTAGACTATCACTCCTCGTTGACTCATGACTTCTTCACATCATTGGCACAAGCCCTCAGTTGAAAAAATTTATGAAGCTTTTTTATAGCAATTTCTAAGGTTTGTCTGAAAGCAGTGTCCAGTTCAACACTTTTTCATATTACTGAGTCTGAAAATCATCGAAGAACATTCAGCCAGTTAAAGTCAACAGTAGGTATGCTGAGGGACCAAAGCAAAAAAAAAAAAAAAAAAAAAAAAAGGT